>JAFFZR010027482.1:0-38121 GCA_018397195.1 Lethrus apterus | reverse complement strand
TGTCATTAAAATATGCATTTGGTATTTTAGTTGGCATGTAAGGCTATAAAATTAAGGTCATACTAAAATAAAAAGTTGAGAATTAAGGATCATCCAATTTATGTATGTACATACATACATACAATGCGTTCATTATCTTTCGATTTGTTTAATAATATGATATATCAAAACAAAAACAGGCTTTACTATATAAATAACATATACGGGATGTCCCCGAAAGGTCTGTACAGAATAATAACACATATTCCTGAGGCCAAAATCTACTTACTTTGATCAAACCGTGATGGAACAAATAAATGAAGGTGTTTAATAAAGAATTTTTTTCGCCAAGTTGTAGCTAAGACTGTCCCATTTAATAATATACATGGTTTGTTGGTGATTAAATCACAATTGAAGTCGCTATAGTCTTGGGCCCGTTTTGTAGAACACACTGTATTACAAACAATATATTTTTATTTATATAGTAAAGCCTGTTTTTGTTTTGATATCATATCATATTATTAAACAAATCGAAAGATATGAACGCATTGTATGTACATACATAAATTGGATGATCCTTAATTCTCAACTTTTTATTTTAGTATGACCTTAATTTTATAGCCTTACATGCCAACTAAAATACCAAATGCATATTTTAATGACAAAATTCTGTCATCATACGAATTAAAACCATTTTATTTTTATTTTATTTTATTTAATCCCTTTGTTCTGGAATAAAGTTAAAATGGGACTAGAGAATCCAAACGGAAAAGTTGGGGGAAATTTAGAAAGAATATATATAGGAACTATAAAGCGAATTACAGAAAATTTTGGAATTTACAAAGATTAAATGGAAGAAAAATTGAGCAGGTCGAAGTAAGAACTAATGAAAATAATGAGCTGAAAATAAAACGTAAATTTTTCTTCTTATTGTATGTTCAATCAGGCAAATATTTTCCTATTTTTCTATAGGTACTAACATTTTTGTTAAAAACATATTCCATTCAAGCATACAATAATTAATTGTTTAATTAGTTGTAAGTACGAATTTTATATAGCCCATCTTAAGTCCATTTAATAGATATTGCAACAACAGGTAATTAGGATCACAGAATTAGGACTATGTATATGGAAAGAGATGAAAAAACTGGTCAAAAAGCTTTTTGTCAAGCGTTTCTTAACCAGTGGTGCGTATAGCTAATTCGCTACCCATTGGCGAGACTACCTGCTCCAAAAGTGTCACTCTGACCTAATTATCTGGGGTATTCCTGTCATCAAAAAGGACTTAAAGTTGCAGTAGCGCACCAAATATTTTTAATAATAATATGTGTAATAAGAACACGATGCGATTAAAAACATTTGCCATATACCATGGGTAGTCTACGTGGTATGAGACAGGTGAAACATATTTTTTACCAGATATCGGATTGTATCCTCCTAATATTTTCTTGTACAATAACATAATTCGCAAAAATCCTTTAACCACATGACCATTGCCATTGTATAGTTTCTATACTTGTGACTTCAAATAAATCACGTGGTCAACGGGATTTTACATAATATTATTGTACCATAAATATTATAAGAATGTATATAACTACATAGTCATTAGCACCGACAATGTATTAATAAAAGTTATATTCGAAAATTCGCCTGGTTTCAAACAAAATTCATTATATTCGCTCAATCAACGTTTATAGAAATTTGTAATGTTGGGATTATTTCCGCATGTTGCAAGGTTGCAAGGTTGGCAACAGTTGGCATCTAAGTTTACCCGATTCTGAAAATACGATTTTAAAGTTCAATGCGTATGAGACAACAATAATATAATTTTACTGCTTGATATATTTTTATTGGGACATTATTTCCTAAAGAATATGACGGAGAAAATTATATCTTCTGTACATATTCAAAAATTAGGTACCTAATGGAAATAACGAATTTAACCTAACTTCAAAAATATATGTTGTATTTTAGGACACAATATTCAAGAAATACGAGAAAGAGCCTTAAACAATATAATATCTAAGCTAGAGCGCGGATTTGATTATGACAATGATTTGGCAAGGACTAAAGAATTATTACAAAAATTATTCCAATGGTTTTTATTTGAATCATGTTCTTGCGAAGAAGTTGTATTGACATTAATCAAAAGGATATTACAGGTATTCAAATAATAGTAATATAGTTCTCAATCTTAAATTATATTTTTAGACAGAATCTGGCATTTCACTTTTAAAACATTATGGTTCAAAATTTATTTTAACAGAACTTGATCAAATAAAAACTTACATTGAACCAAAATATCACAGTACAATAGAAGAGATAAAGGTGTTTACAAAGCACTGCTGCGTTAATGAAACACTTGTACCTCCTTTAGAATGCGATGTTCCATTAAGTTATAGATCTAGCTGTAACAGTTATTCATTGCAAAAATCAAGTCATGTAGGTACTACTGCTACATCTATTGAAGGCTATATATATCATTGCTCATCAATAGATCAACAGACTGGGTTTGTATTCAATAAGATTGTTTTTTTTTTATTTTTAATTCATTTTAGTGTTCCATCTAAAAATATAAATTTAACTGAACCGGGTGATTCAAATAAACCTTCATGCGGATCAACAAATTCAGTTGAATTATCTTACTGTAACTTTTGTTGGCAATATTTGGTGCTTCCTGATCGACATGTTTTAGAGTCCGTCGAAAATTCTTTACAAAACCTACAACAAACAAGTACATTGCTTCATTCTTGTGAGTTTTTTATTGATATAATGATCCATGATTTTCCACCAGAAGTATTTTTACAAAGACCTGGTATTGTTCTGGTAATTTTTACATCGTAAATTTCAATTTAATTGTTATTTTCATAATTTTTATAGCTTTTTCAAAAATTACTTACTTCGGCTTCTTCCTCAAGAGTAAGAACAGCTGTACTATCCTGTTTGTTAAAATTAACTAACTTGTTAGAAACACGTATAAATTATTACAGTGATCCTTGTATGCACAATTTAAAGCAAATGGTAACTAATTAAATGTGTAATTCAAATAATTTCACATACATTTCTAGTCTGCAATGCAAATACATTCAGATCTTTCTTCTCCAAATTCAGAAAATATATCTTTGGAAACACACAATTTTTTAAATGAGAAGTCAGCATATTCAAATGAAAATACGGAAAATGAAAGACCCGAAGATACAAAGTTATTAAAATCTAGGCAAATGTCGTTACCTTATTATTGCCTAAGCACTATAAAGTATATCGTTGATTACTTGACTATCAAACCAGAAAGTTTACAAGAAAATGTGAATAAGGGAAAAAATCAGGTAATTTTATGTTATTTACTTTAATCTAAATTTAGTATATATTTTTAGAGTGGAACTAATATTGCTTTGGTTCTCTTTGATAAATTGATTTGTTTGTTAAGTTTTTGTATCGGAAGTGAAATTTGGGAAAATTCTGATCATCAAGAAATAGCAACAAATTTTAACGACTTATTGATAAAATTGGGAGATCTTTTAGAAAATTTGAGGTAATTAAGCAATTAACTTTGTTATTATTTTAATATTGGAAACTTTCAGATGTGAAGTTATGTCCACCGATTTTGAAACAACCAATCGACTTACTCATTTACATCTTTTACATAGCTGTTCGAACTTATTACACACATTCATACCATTCGATCAAGCTGATGTTATATTACCAAAGAACTTTAAAAATGCACTCTCATCTAATTTATTGGATTTTACTTTTTCACGGTTGTATCCAGGAACACATGACAAATTGGATCAATTTGTTCAGGTATGGAATCTTTATGCATGTAAGCATGATATTATGTGACATTATTTACAGAAATTTGGTGGCCGAAATGAAAAAGATGTAGTTTTAAAATATAAACAAGTTGATGCTATTTGTAAAAGTATGACTTCAACAATAAAATTCTTACGACGCTATAAATCAGTTCCTATAATGGATGCTATAAAGTTGATAAGTGAAAGTCTTCCGAGCATTGCTTTTCATAAAAATTTATCTATCATAAAAATGTTTGTTGAATGGTTTGCAAATAAGTTGTTTATGCATTCCCCTAATGATGATGTTCTTCAAAAAGTTGAAGGTACAATTACTACTAATTTGTTACTACAAAAGCAACCAAATTATTATTCTGAAACCCAAACATTTAATTTTCTTTAGAAATTAGCTTACACCTTTTCACCCATGATGTATTAGATGTTAGAATAGAAATGTATAAAGTGTGTCAAACAAGCGTAGTCACTGCTGTGGGACCAAAAATGAATGCTTTAAAAAGCAGTGCACCTGGATCACAGGTTTTATTTTTGTTACGCTCACAAATATTTATAGAATTGATTTTGCATGGACTCACGTCGGATATAGATGAGGTGAACTAAACCATCATACCTATTTACATTAATTGTTAAGTTTCTAGATCCGTCAGTACTCTGAAGATATTCTTATACATTTATTAAAATGTAAGATTTTGGTTTCTGATGATATTTGGAATTCAGTAGTTGAAGCTCTACTTCCTAGTTTGCCTATTTTACTCTGCCATGCTAATAAAAATTCCTCATTGGGTAAAACAATTATGGCAATTTTGGATCCAGATAAGGCTATGGCATTACATATTGCTACTACTGAAGTATATATCACTTTTGTGAAATTTTGTTTAAAATGAAGTTTTGTAGGTTTTTAAAGGAAATGCATGTCTTCTATTTACTAAAGATTCCACTTTACGCGAGGAGGCGGTTTCAAGATTATGTTGGTTGTTGACATCACAAGATAATAAAAATTTACTTCCCAGAATTATAAATTTACAAGATAAAGCACTTAGTTTCGTTTGCCAGTTAAAACACTTATTTGATTTAAATAAAACTCGAAATTCAGAACAATTTTATCAGGTTAGTCATCATGTAGTTTAAATAGTTTTTTTAATTTATTTTTTAGCCGAGCAGTTTATGTCAAGTACTTGAACTACTAAATTCAGATGACGTGGAACCGGTCATAAGAAGATCTGCTTTAACTCAAATTAGTGTTATGATGGAGGATCATTTAATGCACAAAATATTTATTGAAAATGGAGGAGTTCAAATCATAATGAATGTAATGAAGAATGCTTTGAATGAATCTATTTTTAAGGATTATCCAGATTCTATAATACCTGCTGTATCCATAATTAAAAATTTATGCTTGTATATTCCAAGTATCCGACAAGAATTAAGTAATAATTTGGAATTATATTATTGGATATTGAGAGGTAAGAGACATGCGTAATATAAACTATAAAAAAATACGTATTACAAGTTACATTACAATCAATTACTAAATGTATTCACTTCTTGAAGATTTATAGAATTTGCTTTAATGGTTACTTTTTTTAAGGATTATTTCTTTATTGCACCGAAGAACGTATGAAACAGGAAGGCAGTATTTTGTTATTTTTGTTATTGTTTAGCAACTTTATAAAAGGCACACCATTCAGAAGTGACTTGGCCATTCCAGAATTATTAATACAGCGTTTATGTATTCCATTTATATGTCGCATTCAGAGTACACATGCTCCAAATAATTCAGCAGGTAATTTGTGTAAACATTTAAAAAATAATTTCTAACTAATTATTTATATAGATGCAATAATGCAAGATAAGTGGTGTTTACATTCGATACAAATCCATTGGAATGTAGAATGGTTTTGTGGCTTTGAAAAAGTGTTGAATTGGAATAAAATAAGTTATAATGATGAAGAAATGAATAAATTTCCTGAATATCTACGTCTTTCTAGTATAAACTTAATTGCATTACAAAATTCATGTATACAATATTTTGTAAATAAACATTTGCAAAATATTCAAAATGCTACAAATCATGATGTTGTAATAGATTCTATCGGAAAATTGACTGGGTAAGTATATAAGTATTTAACGTTTTTAAATTTTCATGATAAAAATCTTTTCAGTTACATAAATTTATATAAAGCAATAAAAAGTAATTTTGTTTTTAAAAATGAAATTTTGTCTCTATTGTGGGAGAAGACATTTATGCGATTTTTGAACGTCCTGCCTTCAAGTCATGAAGATACTGATTTATTAACTTGTATATTAAAGTTTTTAAATGTACTTGTCCCTTTATACAAATACTCAGGTATATTTAAATTAAAATAAAAGCTACATATAAAACATCTTATTTTAGAAAGTAATTGTTGGATTTCTCGGTATCTTAAAGAAGAAAACCTGTTGGTGAATTTTTTACGAGCTGACTATTCCTACGAATCACAGACAAAAGTTTTAAATCAAGAATTACTTAATTTAATAACAACTTGTGTTTGTAATGAACAACATTACCTAGATTTTCACACTTTTGAACCGAATGAACGTATTTCATTGAATTGGTCTCATATTATTGAACTGATAGCTGAAAATTTAAAATTTGGTGAAACACAACATTTTTATAACTTGGGTAAGAAGTCTTTGTTAGAAATCCTTAACTATAATAGTAACTATATACAGTCAATGTAAATGTCTTTTAGCTTATTTGGATTCATTACTGTCTTGCTTGGTGCATTTGACGGCAACGTTAGACTGGAGCAAAAGCAAAGCTGGTGTACCACCTAAAACATTATTAGTACACTTAGTAACCAATTTATGTGAAATGATAGGTGCATTTCATTGTGGGAAAGGAACATCAGCAGCTGCTTCATTAATGGGCATTAGCATTACTAGACATGCAATTCTTATACTAAATCATTTGCTTGTAGAAATGCAACAGTCTAATGTTAAGGTAATACTTTAACTATTAATTAACTAATGAAGTAATATCTTGACTTGTGTGGCTCTGCTGCCCTCAAAATGTCATTAGAACAGTGGATCAAAAGTCAATCTACATTTTTCTACTTTTTTCATGTTAGGATTGGGAAATATGTTTTATTGAGGAAGAATCTGGTGTTGCAAACACAATTCAAAATTTGGCTGCTTTAGCGTCAAGTAGAGATGTTATATTAAGGGCAGCAGTTTTTCAACTGTTTTCAGGTTTGGCTTTATCAAACAGAGGTGCCATAGAATTAGTCCAAGGTAAAACCTTGAATTAATTTATATTTTGTTTAATATGACTTTTTTAGAAATTGAATGCAAAGGGATTAGTATATGGGAAACATCGCTTAAAATACTATTAGAACATGAAGAATCTAATATTGTTAGAGAGAATGTAACTAACATGCTTGTCAACTTTATGAGCCATACTACTACAACTAGTGTTGGCTTGATGATTGATGTTGGAGTTGCAAATAAAGTAAGTAAATTGCTTTTTATTGCAAATGCACATTATCATGCTTTCTAGTTGTCTATAAAAGATTTAATGAATTTATTACAAGATTTAAACTTTTATAAAGAAGTGGAGATTATACTATCCTGTTTGCATACGTCTAGCACATTTCATTTTAAAGAGAATGATTATTTTCAATTGCAGAAAGGAAATGGTATGTATGAAGAGAAATCTTTATTTATTTTAATATGTGGAATATTTTAGGACAAGCTATCTCTTTCTTAAAAAAAGGTTGTAAAAATGGATTACAATTGATTGTAGTAACACCAAGCTTAATTACAGCAGTTTCAAATTTCTTAAATAATTTAATGATTGTGGCTCCGGTTGAACTTTTATCATGCCTTCAAGAACATGGACTAATCAAAACGTTTTTCAGGCAAGAAAATTTTAATTTTTTTTGCATTGTAATTATTGATTAATCAATTAGATCCTTGCGCATTCCGGAATTGGATTTACACAATACAAAAGATTTGGCATTGTATTGTGATATATTAGAAATGAACACTGCAATTTGCTACATGTTGAATAAGTCAATAAGCAACAATCCTATATGTCTTGAAATTATACTACATACTAGGGATTGTTTGAATCTTCTACTGTCATTGTTAAATCCTTCAATTTACTGTAAGTACAATTGATAGTTTCTTCCTCATAATAATATTTTATTTCTAGATACACAGTTATCCCAGTTGGTTTATCTTAGGAATAAATTATGGGCAGAAATTTGTTGTTTACTTGAAACGATATTGGACAATGGATCCCGTAACTTAAATGATGTAACAAGTACTTTAAAATGTGGGAATGCTTTTAGTATTTTATACTCCACTTTGGATGAATGTGGGCAAGGACCATTTCTGCAAACTTTATGTGAAGCTATCAGTAATAATAATTGTATTGGTATGTCAGATCATATTTTTTTAATAACCCTAAACATTTGTTTACAGTTTTACAACAATGTGCCTTGAATTTATTAACATCATTCTTGAGAACTGAAGCAAACAATGAATATTTTAAAGATGAACCAGTCAGATCCTTCCAGAACCTGTTGGACAACACCAGAACTTCTGTATTAACATCTACTGAAGAAAATCTCAATATTGAAAATATTCCTGATAAAAAGTGTAATCTGACAAATCCAACAAAAATAGTGAGGAACGTTGAAAAAAATATTTTTGAAGATATGTACTTTAAAAAAATATTTTATAAAACTGATTTAAACGTACATGCTGAAAATAAAAAAGAATCAACTCTAAATGCCCCAGAAATATTAACGGTTGGTGCAGAATTATGCAAGATTCTTTTAAATTTATTACAAATTGTTAATGTACAAAATACCTCGCACAACAGTAAGAAGAAATCTATTGTATTAAATGCATTAACAAGTATTTTATGTGTATCGTATGAAGCAAAAAAGTATGCTCTGCAAAATGGGCTTTTAGAAATAATTATGCAACAGCTGAGGGAATTCTATCTTCAGTTGAGTATGGAAAATATTGAATCATTAAGGAGGGTTACTGATAAAAAACGGCTTGGTTTATTATTGAAAGAAATAAATTGTTTGTTTGGGTTGTTAACAAATTTTATGTTGAAAGACATAAATGTTAAGAATTTAGCATCCGTTTTAGGCTTAGCTGACTTAACACATAAAATGTGGGTATGGTTATGTACACAAAGAATTATTCTTAGTGATGTTCTCAGAATGTTGTGTACGTATACAACAGATTGTTTAACAGGTAAATATTTTTCCAGTATAAAATATTTTGTGTTGATATAATTTTTTTAGCCTGTCAGTCATTATCATTGACAAATTCTGTAGCTGGTTCGGGTCCTAGAAAAACACCTAGTAATTTATCATTATTACATGCAATAATAACATTAATATCTAAAGAAATGGACCAAGTTACACGAACACATGATTTATTCATGTTAGAATATTGTTTCCACATATTGCATCATATTTGTTCTTCCACAGAATGCAGAATTATTGTATCAAAGGTGTTTAAAACTTAACATAAATTCTAGTTTTTATCTCAAAATTTGCAGAGTAATTTATTACATTGTCTTTCGAGATTACATCCAGCTATTACAAAAAGACAAAAGCCGTGGGAAAATGTTGAACTGATTTGGATAAAGTTTTTACAAACATTCACGTGTTTTCCAGAAGGACAAGCATGTGCTGCAAAAACATCAGATATATTAGAATTGATCATAACTTTAACAAATAGTACAAAACTTGCTAATAGGGAAGCAGCTATGATTGTTTTACGAAACATTTCTTTTTATTACTCAAACAGACCAAAATTACTAACATCAGGTATAATTAATTAACTAGTGTCAAAAATATGAATTATTTAAGATAATTTCAGATGATTTTCTTAATGTTTTGGAATATAAATTAACAAGTGGCAGTATAGAAGAAAAAAATATAGTCGTTGCAATTATGTGGTCTCTGTGTGCAAATAATCAAAAAGCAAAGTTAGTTTTAAAATGTGCCAAATTAGATGTAAAGTTGCAAGAGACTTTAAAGATATTGCATTTATCACCCGATTATAATGTAAATCCAGATGATTTTGAAAGAATGCATTATGTACTGAACTTATTGAAAGAAGATGGAAAAAGATAGTAATTTTAATAATTTTAATTTTATTGTAAATTTATTATTTATTTTTATACTTGTAATAATTTATTTTAAGACAATAAATACAATTTAAAAAAATACATCATTTTATCCAATTTTATTCGTGATCAAAAAAAGTCAAAACAATTATAGTTTTAATCTTTTAAGATATTTTTATTGAATATCTTGCTGCATATTCACCATGAAGTTGAAAAAAAAAACTAACTGAACAAGGCTTTTAAGAACATTTTTTTGTTAGTTTGAAATTATTTAACAATAATTATCACTTATCACATTAAGCTTACATAAAATTGTACATAAAATAAATTGTAGGGTCAATATTATAATCACTTTATTATTTTTATTTAATACATCATTTTAATAAACATTTCAAATATTTACATCCATAACATATACTTTTAAAAGGGAAGCTTTAATTAATGTTTATATTTTCTGTAAGCATAAGTTTTATGCATATATGCAAAATGTATAAAAATCAACGTCAAGATCTGAATTATAGATATGAGACTACACACTAATAACCTAGCACCTGGTATAGGTATAGTCTTTAAGAAAACGGTGCACAATCTAAATGTACTTAAACCTCCTATGACAATTAAACAGCAAAAGAAGAATGCATTGCTACTTTCCTTATAAAATAAAATAGAAACAAAAAGAGTGAAAATATAACCATACATTGCATATCCTAACAAGGAAATAATTTCACTAAAAGTTAAAGTGGATCCACTGAAATTCAATAAAATTTTTGTTATAATTGGCATCATAACGGAATAAAGTATTAAAAATTCAATAGGAGATATTGATATCGCATGATCTTTATATGCATGTCCACAATACAAAATTCCAGATAAAATCACAAGTGCTAATATAGGTCCCAGAAAATCAACATAGATTTTTTTAAACTTTTTACCAAAAGGTGGTACAAATGATGCGATAATACGAAGTATTATGTCATAAGGTGATACAAAAAACAAGTTCTTTATTTTTTGTGATGCCAAATGTCCTTTAAAAGGCTTTTCTGGTGAACCAATAAATACTATTGTGTTATCCATAATTAGAAATAAATATTATTTATTCTTTTGCTGATATTGTTCTGTAGCTTTTTTTAATTCTTCTCTAAAATTAGTTGAGAACTTCCTTACAAATTTTTGCAATTCTTCAGGTGATAACTTTTTGTGTAAGTTCTGTTCTTCAGCTATGAGTTTACCACGATTAAAAATATATACTACAAATCTAGCAGCTCTTCGCATAGCATAGGATTCACTCAGTCGTTGAACTAACTGCTCATTATTTGCTATATATCTTATGATAAATCTCAAAACCATACTTAGTCATTAATTATGACTTTGGGATTTCAAATGGGTATAAATATCTGTATTTATGGAGAAGTTCTTGTTTCAATCGCAATTGTGTTTTTAAAGCTTCCAAATGATTCAATTGTTGTTCTTTACTGTACTCGATGCCAGCCAAAAGACGGATCTAAAATAAAAATAAAAATCTATCTTTTTAATATGAAATTGCTAAAGTAATAAAATCCTCCATTATTAAATTTTCTAGATTTCTAGCCTTTATGTATTTAGATTGTAATTTTCTGATAGTGAATCTTCACTGATTCCAAGGCTGGCTATTCTATTACAATTATAAGCCCAATAAGTGGAAAGAAAATATGTTGAAAAAAGATGTTACATAACAAATGTTTGCTTGGGTTTATTAGATTAGAAAGGAAATAACCAACCTGTGCTCTAGCTTGATCTAGCCTTTTCTGCAGTTCCAGAACTTTCAAAGAACAATCCTGTGATTCTCTGGTTTTTGCCGTATTGTCGTGATGATCTTTTTCAACACTGAAACAGCGTGATGTTATAGCAAATACTTTTGGACGTTTGTCACGTTTTACTATTTATAACACTGGAATACCAAGCGTCAAACTAACCTTCTAATAATTTCATAAATTACCGGCAATATTTCAATATTTAGTTCTTCAACAGTTATATGTTTGTTTATATCTGTTTGTTCAGTTGTTTCCATTTTCAATCATTTGCTGTATAATTAAAAACGACATAAATTACTAAAAATTATACGAAACCCTACTACCAACTACAGCTACACAAAAACTTATATTCCTAATTGCCCTCATTTATAAAAGAAGAAAGTGGTTTGTTGGAGAAAATCATATATTAAATATTGTACAGGTAAAAGTTTATTTTAAAGATTCATTTTACAGTTAAATTTCTGTATTTATACTTTGATGCAATTCAATATTTTAGGTTGACATACAAAAATGTGAGGGGAATATTACTATTACATACATTAGCTATTATACTTATCAATATCACTGTAAATATTAAATACATACATAATTTGACAATGTCTAAATGTGATAAAAGTATTGATCCGGGTTGGAATGATCCCCCAACTTTGAATTATAATTCCACAAATACTCCACCAAAATCACGAATAGGAAATAAACGTGTTGCATTTCCCCTTTCTTCAAACACTTCACTTCCGACCACAATTCCTATTAGTGAGAAAAATTCGACAAGTGAAGCAACGACCGAATCAAACAATTTGGAATGGGATAATCGTGAAGCTTTAAAGAAACTTATGAATGACATCAATCATTTGCTTTCAAGTACTGATGATGGAAATGCTTATATAATGGAAAAAATGAATGTAATGAAAGTGATGTGGGTGGAAAATAAATTTGATGCAAAATTACAAAAAACAATAATAAACATGACTAATTCTATATTAGATAAAAATGTAGTTAAAGCAAATGAATATCATTTACAAATAATGATGGAGTATTCTGCGTTGTGTAAATCATGGATTGTTGGCTTTAGACGGTTAATACAAGATAAATTTTAATTTATATTTTTATTCATATTTTATAAATTGTAATTACCAATTATAAAATAATAATTTTATAATTTTTAAATGGTGCTGAATTTATTTCTGTTTTCTGTTTGATTATACTGTAAATATATTAATTTATTATTTAATAGATTAGGTATGCATAATTTTTTATTTTTATTCTTCAGTTTTCCTGCATTATATGTAAGTAAATTATGCATAGGAACTAAAAACAATCTTGCATGTTTATGTTTATTGATATTACCTACAGTCCGTGGTTATGTATACCTACTTTGTGATTGTTACTGTTAGATTAAATGAAGGATAACTATTATTTGCTTTTCTGATATTACTTGTCAACATGATAATTAAACTACAACTCATATTCAAAACAAAAATAACAAACATACCCCACACAGTTCTGTTTCTAAATTTAAACTTCAGTTAAAATGAATTAAAACCGCAGGATTATTCGGTTAGTTTAGAAACGTAGTACAAGTAGAGTTACATGGGTTCGAATTTCTCGCACAAATATTGATAGAAATCAATGTAAGAAATATATAATTGCATTTTGCCGGCTTTGAATTTGAATGTTTATTGCACCCGGAAAGGAACATATCAAGCATTGTTGCCAACCAGTGGGAAATCTCCTAGATGTGGGAAATTTTGATACGCTCTGAGGAAAAGGGAAGATGAATGATAAAATGGGAATTATTTGCAATTACCCGTTAAAAAAGTCACCGCCTTGTCTCGTATTAGGGATAAAAGAGAACAAATTCTATACAAAATTATTTTTTTATTTGCAATCTGTCTTTTCACGTTTTCAATGTGCGTTGCTAATGTCACGCTAGTTTTGACATAATTATTGTTCCGTAACTATCCTAATTTGAAAACTTCCAGATTATTTACAATGGGTGCAATAACAAGTAGACAACGTGCAGGCGTTGAAGAAGACGATGTGATACCAAATCATGCATATAAATATCCACCACCATCAGGTAAAAAGTATGATTTTACATTGTTCCTACTTATGAAAATCTGCTTCAATAACTAGGAAATTATTTCGGAAGTCATTTTATAATGGGAGGAGAAAGATTTGATACACCACAACCTGAAGCATATTTGTTTGGTGATAATACAGATTTAAATTTTTTGGGAAGTCCAACATCGGTAAGATTAGTTAAGAAAAAAATTAAAATTAATTATAATCTTGCAGTTTCCATATCCACCACCTCAACCAAATGAGCCAACAAAGACATTAAAGAGCTTAGTAAATATACGTAAGGAATCTTTACGATTTATTAGAGCTCCTGTGGATTATTGCAAACCGAGAATACTTGAAGGTGATAATAGAGACGTTGAATTAGGAAAATGTACTTCATTCAATGTTGAATTCACATTTGACTGTGATGTTGGTTGTTCAATTACGATTTATTATTTTTGCACTGAAGAATATACAGCCAACGGAGTAACGTAAGCTGTATTTTAACAAATTATGGAATTCTTTTATTTCCTTTATAGGTACATTCCTAGAAATCACAACATGACATCTGAAACATTCCATTATAAAAGAGGTGCCAATCAACAATTTTGTCAAATGTCTCACGTTTTTGATCCATCTTTGTTTACGGAAGATGAACTGTTATACGATGTTGATAGTAAAATTATTCCAGTTGCTATTCATTGTGTAGCGGATAAAGGTCTAGAAGGTGATTATAAATTTTATGCAATATATAAATTAATTTCTTATTTGTTTATTTTAGATATGAGACAGTCTCATACAACAATAGCAATAATTGAGAAAGGAATGGATGGCACACACATATTAAAAGCACTTAAACAGAAACTATTTGTTGATGGTTTGTGTTATTTATTGCAGGAAATTTATGGAATTGAAAATAAAAATAACGATAAGGTTTGTTATTTGAATGTATTTTATTTATTTATAGCATATATATTGTTGAAACCTAAGTGGATCTTTTTTAGCAATCAGGAGATGATGAGACAGACGATAATGGATCTGAATGTGTTGTATGCATGAGTGAAGTGCGTGACACATTAATACTTCCTTGCCGTCATTTATGTTTGTGTAATTCTTGCGCAAATACATTACGGTATCAGGCAAACAATTGTCCAATATGTAGAGCACCATTTAGAGCTTTGTTACAAATACGTGCTCTTCAAAAAACTGCAAATGCTATATTACCACCTGTAAATCTTCCAGATGTAAGTAAACTATTATTCTTACTTGTAAGATGTAACATATTTCCTAACATAGGCTTCAGATAATATACCACCAGGATATGAAGCAGTTTCTTTAATAGAAGCCTTAAATGGACCATGTATTCCAAGGCAACCACCTTCTGCAATGCCTGATCTTGTTGAGACCCCAGACAATGAACCAGCAATGCAAGCTGCTCAAATTCTTAATAAGCATTCTGGTGATCATACTTCTGCAAAATCTGGAAAAGATGGAGATTCTAATAATACAACAGAGGTAAATAATATTGTTTGGTATTGTTACATTTTGTTTGTAATATATATGATACTTTTACAAACATTACTTTAATCGTGGATGTAAGCTTTCTATATCTATTCTTTCCTATATAAATGATGATAACAATAATAATACTATAAGGTTTTCCTTACATTTTTGGATAACGCTTTTTGCGTTATCTTCTCTTCTCTTCTTCATAATTGTTGATTATATTAATTTATACCACTCAGTTTGTTGTTTTGTTTGTCACTTTCTGCTACTGGTCTCGCTAAATTTCCAGCATATTCCTATGTTCCACAGTTTGTATTTTTCATATGCATTGTTTAAGTCTAAGCATATCTAGTCAGGCTTGATTTCTGTTTACTTTGTTGTTCTGTGTGTAAACAAAAAATGTGTCGTGGCAATTCTAATAAACGGAAATGATCCCAATACACGTTTTTACACAAGGTTCAGAAGCTTCAATATATAATTAATATAATTTGTAATATTCCATGGAAATTGCATTAATACTTTTTCTTTCTTTGAAATGCTTGTAATATTTTTTTATAATTGATATCAATCCTCTCATATTTTATTTCCCATGGAAGACACTTTTGTACAAGCTATAAAATAAGCTATAATAAAAGCAAACATTGATGTTCTAGTTTGGAATGTCTGTATTGTGTCGAGAAGAAGAAAAGGAAACTCCTAAATGTCCATTGTTATCGACACAACTTGATGTCAGTCCCAGAAATAAATATTCTAGATCCCGTGATACGTCTCAACAATCCAATGAAAAAAATGAAAAAGATGAGGTATATAAATAATTAAAACTTGCCTTTGGTTGCTGAGTGGTTCAATCCACCAAAACTGAGGTTATAAAATACTATTCTTTGGACTAACTCAGCAATAGTACTTTGATTTTTTTTTTATTTTTAAATATTTTATAGGTAGGAGATGAGGACAGTGAAAATGAAAAATTATCTCCTTTATTGCAACGTATCGATCTTATCAATAGAGAAAACAGTCTGGCTTTAAATATGGTTGATGTTGTAGAGCCTATAGATGATGCAGATACTGATCATGAAGATACTCAAATTACAGAACACGAAAGAAACCGGAATTATAGTATGAATGATTTTTTTATTTTAAAATTAATTTAATTTCTTCAGTCAATAGTACACATAGGTTAAAGTTGGATCCACGATTCATATTTAATAGCGAATGCTGTCTTTATTTCATTTAGTTATTTTAGTGCCAACTTTAACCAGTTTTATATATGTTTAAAATAAAACTTATTTAACAATAATAGATATTCTGTATAGCCCGTGAAGAAAGGGGTGAAGAATCAGATTACTATACTCCAGATGAACCTACACCTGCACACATAGACCCACTATATGAAGGGATACCAACAGCAAGTTCAGTAGAAAGTACTTCGCAACGTTTACCTAGCACACCTTTGTCATATACCAGTGCTCGTAGTAGTGGTGATAGTTATAACAGTGGTTCGAGTACACGTCATTTATTGGCTGTTGCTAATTTTAATGGTTCATCTGAAAAAGCAGTACATATTTGAAAAAACCCCTTATGAGTGCAATAACTATCATTCCTAATTAATAATAAGTATTTCAAAGTGAGAGTCATTAAGAGCAATCTTTTATTTCATAATCATATGCGGTTAAACATCTCCAAGTAGAATTTTAGAAAACATTGACAAAAAATAGGTATTATGTAAAAACATTTCTGTAAAATAGACACAATTTTGTGCAAAATTCCACATTTTAAAAATTTAATTTAATAAATTTATTAAATTAAATTTGTTTAAATTTGCACACAATTGTGTTTATTTTAATGAAAAGTTAAAATGGAGTTCCACCAAGCAAAGGCTGTATCAATCCAATAAAAACATATAAGGCAAACAAAGGTATATTTGATCATTGATGACTTGCTATTGAAGTTGTACTAAGTAATAAGTTTCTTATTGTTATGTGATAACTTTTTCTATTGTCAATTATTATGTAACATTTAACAGCCTTGTTATATAATTATATTATTATTATTATATAATATCAATATACTAACAACTATCTAAAAGAGTTGCAAAATAAATTGTTTTAATTTTATCTGTGAATTCAAATATTTATATTTGACAAATCGTTAAATTCATGGTGAAGTTAGTCTTAGTATTAATATTAGTCCTAACGAAAAAATTACAGTTTATACAACAAATATTAAGACTTACGATCAAGTAATGATCTCATAAGATATTGTTTACAATTGCAACTATTTTTTTAGGGAAACGAAAGTGCAACATAGTACTCTTGTGTGAAAGTTCCACGTTCATACAAATATCTTTCCATGCAAAATGGGCGTTTGGCGTTTAAAACGTTATGATTTTTATACCGTTCAAAGAAAGTAGTGATATTAATCAGACTAACGAACAGTACAGTGAGATCGAAAAAAAGATTAGTCAAAGTAAGTCATGAACAAAAACCGGCATGTCTTTACTTAACCACTATTTATTTCTTAATGTCAAATTGACGTTTGTGAAAAATGTTGTCCAAACAAATCAAAGCTTTTCTTTTAGAATTCTATTTTTGAAATGGAAATGAAAGAGGAAACGGTAAATGGCAATATTCTTACGTTGCCTGTTATGAAGAATTTCAGGAGCACTTTCCTATTGAACATTTGTGACAAACGTCAATTTGACATTAAGAAATAAATAGTCGTTTAAGTAAAGACATGCCGATTTTTGTTCATGGCTTACTTTGACTAATTTTTTTTTTGATCTTGCTGTATTAGTTGTACAAAATAAGTAGACTGATTGAAACTAATGGTATTGAATGGAATTAACTGACAATGAACTTTTTGTAAAGCAATTTAATCGTAGAAAGTTAATCCTTTTGTCTCTGAAATTGTATATTTTATAGTTTTATTTATTTCATAAAAAACTGAATGTCACTTAAGTGAACTAATAAACTGAATTAGACTGTGTTAGAAGCTCAAGAATAAAAAGATATATTTACAGTCTTAGTTTTGTTACAATTTCCAGGTTGACATGATATACAACAAATTATACAAAAATGTATAAAATTTAAACAATCAACAGCATAAATACCTAGACATTTTCACAAATATTGCTCAAAATTTAATATCTAAATAATTTTAAACATTGAGATGATTGCAATTCATCAGTTTTTCACTTGGAGATGTTTGTAACTATTACTTAAGTTTTCAATAAAAAAATTTTAATTTTTGAAACGTTGATTGTGTTTATATTAATTATTTCTTTATACCAGATAATATGGATTTATTTTTCAATGTATGTATTTATATAAGTATGTACTACTAGAATTAGTATTTTTATTATGCATGCAATAGTGGTGTTTGTTTTATAGCGACACATTTTATGAATTAAATTTTTGACTTTTACAAAGTGTTCTATTTTACAAGTATTGCAATTGCAATTGTTCTAAATCGCTCACTCGGTTTCTTAAACGTAATCATGAATAGACCAAGAAATTTAAGTAAACAGGAAGCTATACGTGCGCCGACGTTGCTGGAAGTCGAAGATTCTCAACGATATATGGCAAATTTGTTAGGAGTTTGCCATTCATCAATAACTCGCATGGTTAGACGCTTCAATGAGACTGGTTCTTATTCAAGAAGGCGAGGTAAAGTGCGAAAAAGGTCAACTAACGAGCGAGATGAAGCTTTTCTGAGAAAGAGGACCGCTACAAGTTCAGCCCTGAGAAACGAAATCGAAACAGATTGAAATGTAGCACTTTCTTTTCGAACAGTCAGAAGGACGTTGAATGAAGCACAACTGAATAGTAGCACGCCAGCAATTGCACCGCACAGCAATTACTTACCAGAGAACACAGAATAGCTAGGCTCAGATTTGCAAGGGATCATTCCAATTGGACTGTAGACGACTGGAAACGAATTTTAGCTACGGAGGAAACAAGAGTCAGCTTAAAGACTTGTGACGGACGTGAGAAGGCCTGGAGAAGACAAGGAGAACGGTGGTATTCTATTGCTGTTTTGTTCAAAGGGAGGTTCGGAGGAGGCTCACTAATGTTTCGGGGAGTGATTTCTTTTGACGCTAAAACAGAGTTGGTACCTATTCGTGGAAGAGCAATGAATGTGATTTATTATTGTGTAATAATATTTTAGAAGAACATATGCCATTTGCTCCATTCATTGGTGGAAATTTCCTCCTTATACAGGGTAATGCGGGGCCTCACGTTGCCAAAATAGTACTAGACTAATAGAGCTTGAAGAAGCCGTTGTTACTGAATGTGAAAATACTGAATGTGAAAATATTCAACAAGAAGCAATTCAAAATTTGATTAACAGTATGCCAAGAAGAATGTAAGCGGTTATTAATGCCAGAGGAGGCAATACACGTTATTGATTTTTCTTAAATGTTTAAAAAAAAATTTTAAATCATATTTTTGAATAGACTTTAATTTCATATTTTCTAAAAGTATCGACAGTTATGATGTTTTTGCTTGGTTAATTGTTAGTTTTACTGTTTTCTCTTAGTAAAAGCTTTTTAAACTGTCCATCAATCACTCTAATTTATTTTCATGTGACATTCAATCAGTTTAACAACTCGAAGTTTTCTAATTTACAAACATGGTGCGTTAATTTTGTCCAGGAGTTTATATTTACAAAAAGAGATTTATACGAAATGTTTTACTGCAAAACTTATACCAGTTGCAAAATTATTAAATTAAATTAAAAAATTGTAAAAACATATACCTAGAGATTACTGGAACATTTGCAAAAGTCATGCGGAAGCTTTGACTTAAAGGATGACGTTGAGGCTGTTTTAAACAAATGAAGAATTGTATTTTCAAGATCATTTGCCAGAGTAATTTTTTTAGCGATTTTTGAAAATAACTAAAATTGTACATGTTATCAAAGTAGACTGTGTATATTTATTTAAAAAATGTCATTTAGGTGATGTCATTATAATTTGAAAAGTTAAAATTAACCGTTTCATTAATAAAAATAATGGAGTCGAACTTGGGACTAAAATTGTGTATCTTCATCATGGACATGTTTATAGTGATCTTCAATGTGTTGGCATTTAGAAGTTATCTTCCTTTAAGAGACGACGACAAACAGAAACATATTGAGGTCAAAAATAAAGCACAACAAACGTATTTGGCAGGCGATTCCAAAGTACTTGATAGAAGTCTAAGTTACCAGTACAGAGATTCCGCCAGCGGCCTGATAGGTAAAAATGTTAGGGAAAATCAACTTGGAAATGGTCACTGTACAAAATATTTTCCAGAGAGAGAATTTAGGCGGGATGAGAAATACAAGACGGTCTGTAACTGTAATTTCTGTAAAGAGGAGAAAAGAAAACTGGGTAAATAAAATGTAATGTCTATGTGACGTAAACTGCGTTTTACTATAATAAAAAATGTGTAAGTTATGCGTTTTTATGTATTTCCGACTTCTTTTCCAAGATGGTGATGAATAAAAATTACACGCTTTTTCAAAAAATCATGGCAGTTCTGAATAGGTTGGGTTCGCTCCGAAATTGAAATTCAAGAGTCATTTTTTTAAATTGGGTTGGGTTCGCTCCGTAATTGAAATTAAAAAATTTAATAACTTGCAATGTTTTAAAAAACTTACAGAAATTATTATCATGGTGACAAGGCGCCCCCTCGATGAGGCGCCTTTATACGGGGCACAACCGCACGCGGCGGCCCTGGTAGCCCTGGTACGTTATGTAGTAAAGTTTATGGAATATAAAATGTTACAGATTTAATATTTATTTACAAACTGTAAAATGAACAGTAAAAGCGATATAAATAATAATTTTGAATTAAGTTATGTTAATATTATTATTGTTAATAGTTTTAAAAAAAGGTTCTTATAATTCCAAATTTTGAGCTCTTATGGTGTAAAATTATTATAATTTTAATATAGGTATTACATATAGATCTGAACAAAATCGAAAAATATATGTATAGTTTCTTATATACTAAATTTAAAATGATCATTTTTGCAATTTAACTTGTTAAATTTGTTAAATTATAAAATACAATATTTTAAAATCAGCCGCCATATCGTTGCTATTTATTACCAACATTAAAGTTATGTTGGTAAAGTTGGCAACGTTCTTTATTTTGTGAGAGTGGCCGTGTTTGGTGCGTGTAAGTTATATTGTAAAATATTCCAGTCATCTTAGAATAAATATATATGATTTTTCTTTGAATGTCTTAAAAATAGGATCATTTTTAAAAACTGTGCTAACTTTTTCCATTAATTTATGATTTTTTCGTTTTAGGCCATCATGGGTAGACGTCCCGCCAGATGGTAAGTAAAACTTGCAAGTAATGTTAGAAATAATAGAAATTTAGACGTAATGTTTAGCACATTACGTCTAAATTGTCTAAGTTGTTTGTTTGCACGACTTTCCTGTCAATTCTTCTGATATATAATATAATTGTTTTCAGTTATCGTTATTGCAAAAACAAACCATATCCAAAATCACGGTTTTGTCGTGGTGTGCCTGATCCAAAAATTCGTATTTTTGATCTTGGCAAAAAGAAAGCAGGTGTTGATGACTTTCCGCTATGTGTACATTTGGTTTCTGATGAATATGAACAGCTAAGTTCTGAAGCATTGGAAGCAGGGCGTATTTGCGCTAATAAATATTTGGTCAAGAATTGTGGTAAAGATCAATTCCACATTCGAATGAGACTACATCCTTTCCATGTTATCCGTATCAACAAGATGTTGTCATGTGCTGGAGCTGATAGGTATGTACTTTTATATTTTGTATGTTTCCTTAAACAAACGTTGCATGGTGCATTGTGTAAATGAATCCATATTAGTAAAGAGTCTGTTGATAAAGTTTAATTATAAATTATATGTTGAATATGCTAGAAATATAGATAAATAATTTTGAATCAATGCTAACTATTGGTGGGTAAAATCTTTATCAAACTGTATTGTTTTGGACATAGAACTATTTTACAGTCCCCTGCATTCATGTATTCATGTTCAGTGGAATTAAAAAAAGAAGATTAATTGTAATTCTTTGTCATCTCATATGCATAATTTTTATTTATAGGCTCCAAACTGGAATGCGTGGTGCCTTTGGTAAACCACAAGGTACTGTTGCACGTGTTCACATTGGTCAACCAATCATGAGTGTACGTTCAAGTGATCGTTTCAAGGCCCAAGTTATCGAGGCTCTACGTCGTGCAAAGTTCAAGTTCCCTGGCCGGCAAAAGATTTACGTTTCCAAAAAATGGGGTTTCACTAAATATGAAAGAGATGTTTATGATGATTTGAAAAATCAAGGCAGGCTTACTTCCGATGGCTGCAATGTTCAATATCGTCCAGAGCATGGACCCCTTAATGACTGGAAGAAAATCCAAGAAGTTATATATGCATAAATGCAGTTTATACGAAAATTAATAAAATTATAAAAGCATGTTTTTTTTTATTTATTTATATCCAGTACAAATGTATCATACGTAAGAGCATGAGTGCTCCAACTTTTGTCGGAAAGATTTTTATTTTGCATGAGCAATGGTTGCTTGGCAATTAAACGAGACCAATTTGATGAAAAGAGCCCGAGCGTGCAACGCGGGGGCTCTTTTCTAAAGAAAGTGGTCAAGTTTTAATTGCGAATAAAAAAATAAAAATCTTGGCAGACAAAAGTTGAGTATGAATGATCTTTGGTTGGAGAATTAACCGAATGAATTATAACATTGACGTCTGTCAAAATGACATTTAATGTATTTTTAAAGTTTTCATGGTTATTACGTCGCAAACCTGTGACGTAGCGGCAAGAAAAGCACCACGCAATCTTTTCAGTATAAGATTGTTCTGATTGGTGCATGTGATCTTGGTTTTAAAATATCATTGGTCACGTCATCATGAGGATAATTCTAATCATTTATTTTTGGTCATTAATGAGCAAGTTATTCAAGCTTATAACATAAACCAACGTTATGGTTGTTTGATCATTAATTATCCACACGGAATGGAGAAAAAAAAAAAAGAAATGGTCTTATATCAAAAGAGTTCTTTTAATATTAATATTTATTTATTTCTTAAAAATATAAGTTAAAAGATATTAATTTCTTCTTCTTCGTACTCTTGAAATACGCCATGCATTTGGCTCTTCATATTTATTATATAAAGGTTCAAGTCGTTGATTTTTCTTAAATTTACTGAGCTTAGTAGGATCAGAAAATTTAAAGAAAGCCGGAGCAAATTCCACAAGCCACTTGGGATCTATCGTTGTCACTTCACGCATATATTCTTTCGTCGTTTGAACTAGTTCATGATAAATAACCCTATAAACAATTAATTGAGAAATTATTTATTACATCTTATATATTTACCATTCAGGTTGCCGGTTAAATAATGCACTAGATGGATGGATATATACAACTTGACTATCTACCAAAGTTCTGTAACCTTCTTGAGGGTCTTTTTTTGCTGCATTACGGAAAAATCCTGAACATATTGCCTTTTGCACTCTTACCGTGTTTCTCTCTGCAGATACAACATCTAATTTATGCCTGAAATTACAATATGTTCAACACTGTGTATTAAATATAAGCAGTACTTACCTATCCATAATACCTAAAAGTTGTTTTCTAACGTCCTGCGCTCTTTTTAATGTTCTTATTTGCACAAAGTTTTCATAGCACCATGCATTTGAAAATTTGTTGTTCTTCCAACTGTTATAAACGGCTAGAAGAGTCAAATGATCACCTTCTGGTTGATTGAATTTAGCTTTTTTCTGATCAGCTAGAGCTTGCTTGTCTTTCGGTCGGTAAAAAACATTCTGAACTGATAACATGCTTACTATTGTTAATATTTCATCTGAACATTGTAAAGCTACTGACATAATTAACATTTTTGACAAGTTTGGTTCTAACGGAAATTCAGCCATCTACAAATATAAAATTAAATTAAGACCTGATTATACAAAACAAACAAATTTTTTAATAAATGAAGATATTTCTTTCATTATATGAAGCACTGTGCTGATAATAGAAGCCACTTTTTGGAAAAGATAACGTTTTCCAAAAAAGTTCAGATTTTTAAATATTGTAAAACTAAAACTAAATATATTTTTTAAATTATATACTATATTAATCATGTTTTGCATACCCTTCTTCCCAGTCTTGTCAATAAACCTTCATCATCTAGTGCTGAAAGTGAATGTAATTGTTCTAAAGCCATAATCAGTGATTCTACAGGTGGAGCGTCCATAAAATCAAAATGTAATAAGTCATTTATTCCCATAGTTTTCAACTGAAGTACTGTTGTTGCTAAATTAGTACGTTGTATTTCAGGAACTGGAGTTGGTAACATTTCATCTCTGTATGCACGTTCTGTATAAAGTCGATAACATTTCCCTGGTCCTGTACGTCCAGCTCGTCCTGCTCTCTGTTTGGCTTGTGCCTACAATATATACATATATTGTTTTAATACAAAAATAAAGTCAAAAAGCAATTATATCGAAAATTTGTACGTACAATTAAAAAGTAAAAACACCCAGTATGAAGAGTACATCAAAAATTAAAAATACTTACTTGAGATATAGGTGTCACAACTAGAGAATCCATGCCAGTTTTGGAATTATAAACTTTCTGTTTTACAAAACCAGGATCAACAACATAATAAATGCCATCGATTGTTAATGATGTCTCTGCAATATTTGTGGCAATTACAACTTTCCGACTACCTGGCGGTGCTGGTTCAAATATTCTAGTTTGCATTTCTGAAGGCAATGCAGAGTATACAGGCAAAATAATTAATTCAGGTACATCCGGACCTAAAACCACAAAATGAAAATTGAATATTAATACACAAAATTCACCATACCTAAGGATTTCATCCTTTCATAAAGTATTTCACATGCTGTGTCAATTTCTTCCTGACCCGTCAAGAACAATAGAATATCACCAGGTGGCTCCCTCAAGTGAATTTGCATCACTGTGATTAAACTTGCATCTAAGTAGTCCGTTTCTGGTTCTTTTGTGTACAAAATTTCTACAGGAAATGTACGGCCTGGTATTGTAAAAATAGGCGCTTCAAAGAAATACTGTGAAAACTTCACAGCATCTAATGTAGCTGAAGTTACAATTAATTTAAGTTCAGGACGTTTCGTTACAGCTTGCTTGAGAAGACCAAATAAGACATCTGTATGAATTGTACGCTCATGCGCTTCATCCAACATAATAACTGAATACATTTTCAAATCCAAATCCATTAGACATTCCCTTAGTAACATGCCATCTGTCATATATCTATAATTAAGTAAAGATAAAATTGAATAAAATAAATATATTATTTTATTATTACTTTATAATTGTTTCAGGACAAGTGCAGTCTTCAAAACGAATAGTGTAACCAACTTCTTGTCCCAAGCGACATCCAAATTCCTCTGCTACTCTTTTTGCAACAGACATAGCAGCAACCCTACGAGGTTGGGTGCAACCAATTTTACCTCTTGACGTCAATCCAGCTTCTGCTAAATATTGTGTGATTTGAGTTGTTTTACCAGAACCAGTTTCGCCGATAACAATAAGAATTTGATTGTCTGTTACTGCCTGAAGGAAACAACTCACATAGAATTTATATGATTAATCACATGAATTGTTACCTTTATCAGTTCTTCTCGTAACTTGTATATTGGGAGTGATTGCCTCTGTTCAATTATAGTCAAGTTAGTTTTTTTACCAAAAGATGACTTTTTACCACCAATTACATGTTTCTTCCATTCAGGTAAATCTTGCGATTGCAAACCTATACCTCTCATATTAGAGTTGGATGTTTTAAGATCATCTACAAAAAAATGTAATAAAATTCAAAAATGAAATATTTACAGAGCAGAAATAAAAATCTTACTATCTGGCAATGGATCTATCCAATTCTTATTACGTCCAGATGGTTGAGAATCTACTTCTTGCTCCCTTTGTAACATTTTTTGTTCACGACGTTCTTTAGCCAGTGCAGACTGCATCATAGCAGCTTGGGCCAATGACCCATCGGGATTTTTCACGATTCTTTAAATGAAATTTTAAATCAGATTTTAGAAATGTACAGTAATGTTTGAATCTGGTTACCTTACTGGACTAAGATCATGAAGTGCTCTTCCATGACCTTGCAGAAATGGAGGTTCATCTTCAACTAATTCAATTTCTATATCAGCTTCAGCACCATCTTCATCCTTTGGAAGTAAACCAGTTTCTTCATCAAAATCTGGCAACTCACTTTTATCTATACATCCTGATGATATCATCTATAAAATCAAAAACTAGTTAAAAAAAATAATAACAATAACCAACTTACTTGTTTAATTTCCCATCTTTCTGGACTGGAAATTCTTGTAACACGTTTACGTGAATCTTCTTCACTTTCATCTATACCAACAGGCAATCTAAGTACGGAGGTGCTATTATTTATAGGTCTGTCGGGATTACGATCTTTATCCTCTCTTTCAGTAGGCGCGTGTGAAAGCGGATTTAAATCAAGTCCTGTGGTTTGACAAACATCTTTCATTGACAATGATATTTTCTGCCCAGTTACTGACATTACTTTCACCTAAAATTTAAAAAATAGTGTAGTTTTATTTTAATGAGACATCTAATATTTACCTTGACTTTATTTCCTCGAGATACTACTTCGGACACATTAGTCACCCTGCCTTCTGCTCTAAGTTGAGAAATGTGAACTAATCCTTCCCAGCGTTTTTTTAAACCTTCCAGATGAACAAAACATCCAAATGGTACAATGTTAGCCACTTTTCCATTATATATCTAATGAAATTTTATTTTTTAATTAACAATCATCTTTGAAGTCAAAGTACTTACCTTGCCAGGAACTGGATCATCATCTAATTCTGGGCTTTCACGCTTCATTTTTCTTTCATTACTTTTATTCCTAATTCTGTCTCTTGTTCTTTCTCGAGATTTAGACCTTCTGTGTCTATTTCTCGATCGACTTCGGCTTTTATTTCTGAATTGACTCCTACTGTTATCTCTTGACCTACCCCTGCCTCTATCTCTTGATTGACCTGCATGCCTTTCATTTGAATGAAAGCTGTACTTCCGTCTATCTGTTGATTTACTCCTATGTTCTCGCCTTGACCGTTTTGTACTGCGAGTTGCTGATTTACTTCTGTCTCTACGTCTCGACCTAGAACGCTCCCTTCGTTTATCTCTTTCCCTGCTCCTGCTTCTTGCTTTATTTACACTAATTTTATTATTAGATGGAGCATCAGCTTCAAATTGTGCCATTAAGTCAGCTACAACATCATTGTCAGATTGGCCCACTGATTTACTTTTGCTTTTAGCTATGTCACTTTTATCATCTACTTCTACAAAAGAATCAGTTAAAGGTATCTGTGGTTCATTTGGAATCGCCAATCCAGGAAATTTCATAGACAATTTATCTGTCGTTGTAATTCCTATTTGACTTGTTTTTTTCTTATTTGGCCTCATATGTTGTATAATACGAAGAAGATTTGCCACAAATGATTCTGAGAATTCTGCACCATTTTCTAATAATACTTTCTTAAATGATTCTAACGTGTTGTGTTTTTCGGATAAATGTATTATAAATTCCGCTATTTAATTAAATTAAATACATTAGAGTAAAAGGATACAAACATATTATTTTCTTACCTAAGTCCTTGTCATTCATACCCAAATGGTTTTCTAGTTCTGTACATACTTTTGATACTAATGACAAATGTTCTAATTTATCTATTTCATTCATATTTGATGTATTAAATTGTATATTTTATCATATATTTTATGTTTACAAATATCTTTGTAACGTTTCTAAAATGTACACCAAAAGTAACTAACAAGAGTAACAAGTTACCACCATAGAACATACTAAGTTACCACAAACAACCAGTGTTGCCAATCGTTGAGAACATATTTATTTGCAACTTTATGGATTTTTTTGTATTAAATTTGATTCTACAACCACAGTAATCCGTGTTACAACACTTGTCCGTTTTACTGTTAAAGTGGTGCGGTAATTAAAAAATAATTTTGCATTAATTTATGTTCTTTTGTTGGCGAATTCATTTATTGTTCCTAATACCAGCAGGTGGTTTTTTAACTGATAATCACAAATAAGTGGTACTGTTGGAATTTCCCATTTTATTATTCGTCTTCCCTTTTTCACAGAGCGTATCCAAAATTTCCATATATGGGAAATTTCCCACGAGTTGGCCACACTGTTTAAAACCATCAAGACCTTTAATTTTATTATATTTAATAGTTGGTAGCAATTCAATGTAAATGAGTGTTGTGTCAACTTGTTAGTTTTAGAATTGTAAGTATTTTTATATTTACAAACAAAATGCATTTACAATTTTTTTTTCTTTTATTGTTGGAATATCCTATTTTTGATAAACTTTTAAAATACAAAATTCTTACTTAATTCTGTTTCTTATAGTTGTCTTTATTCCATATGCTGAATGTTTGTGCTTTCCCTTTCTTATTTAATTTTGGGAACTGGGGTAAAGAACTATTGCATAAGTTTTAAATGATCCGTCATAATTATACATATATATAATATTTTGTATATAATGTACACGTATAAGGTTGCTTGACTTGGCTTTATAATCTTATAATTTTATATTACCATTTGGCATATCCATTCAATGTTTATAAAAATAAAATTCTGGCTTGATATCAAATATAAGCAACTTGTGTTCTTATTTATTATAAATACAAACAGTCTATGATAAAATCACATTATTTGTATCATAAAAATTAACTAAATTAATTATCCTTAAAATTAAAATTGTCATTTAAATATTTGCAATATTGCACAATATATTAAGTTCATATGAATTTTATTGTTATAGAATTATGTGATGACTCTACACTAGATATGGTGAAATCTGGGGATGCATCTTCATCAAGCATAATAAATAAAATAAAAACATTTTTATTTAATGACATTGACTGTTATGTAAAATTTGTGTGAAAGTCAATATGACAGAAAATAAAGAATCATTGAGTATGTTTGCTGAAAAAATTCAAAAGGTAGCTTCAGAATTTGACAAAATTTTGGGACGTGCAATATTGGTTAGTCCTAATGAAGAACAGTATGATTTACTGTTAAAGAGGTTGAAGCAACAACTTGGAGAAGGTCGTGGTGAAGTTATTTTGGAAGTAAGTGTTTAAATTTCTGTGTCGGTAATTTTCTACATGCATGTAAATATGTGCAAATAAATAATCATTTTGTCTAAAAGATAGGAAGTGCAGAGGATGGATCAGATAGTGGATTAAGTAAAGATGAAATGGCAGCAGCTGTTGCTACTTTGCAATCATTAGCAAGTAGCTTAGAATGCAGTTGTGTGAAGCTTCGAGAACGCAAAAATCGTAATGGTACCGTAGCCCAATATTTGATCAGGCGATTGTTAGATCAAAGCGGTAGGAGAATTATAATGATGCAATAATTCCATCATTGTTGTGTTTTATTTAGATTTTCTTGAAATACGCGTTGCTGTTGTTGGAAATGTTGATGCAGGAAAATCAACATTACTTGGTGTTTTAACTCATGGTGAGTTAGACAATGGCAGAGGCTTTGCTAGGCAGAAACTGTTCCGGCACAAACATGAAATGGAATCTGGTCGAACGAGTTCTGTTGGAAATGATATTTTGGGATTTGATAGTGAAGGTAAAAAGTATAGTTAATATATTAGAGTCTATATAGTCTAGTCTAAGAGTATTATATACATGAGGTAAACACATGAAAAAATTATAACAGTATGTAAAATTTAAATAAATAAGTATTATTATGACTGTAGGAAATGTTGTAAACAAACCAGAACATGGCTCGTTGGATTGGGTTAAAATTTGTGAAAGGAGTTCGAAAGTTATAACATTTATTGATCTTGCCGGTCATGAACGGTATTTAAAAACGACCGTTTTTGGAATGACTGGGCATGCACCCGACTTTGGTATGCTCATGGTATGTGTATATAAAAGTGATTGGTGAAAATATTTTTTTGATTTGATTGTTACAGGTAGGGGCAAATGCTGGGATTGTTGGAATGACAAAAGAACATCTGGGATTAGCGTTAGCCCTTTCTGTACCTGTTTTTGTTGTTGTAACTAAAATTGACATGTGCCCTGTAAATGTATTGCAAGACAATCTTAAAATGCTAGTTCGTATTTTAAAGTCACCAGGGTGTCGTAAAGTTCCAGTTATGGTAAAAACAACTGATGATGTAGTACTAAGTGCAACCAACTTTGTATCTGAGAGGTAAGAAAAACAAACAATACATTGCTGTCTTAGGTTGAGATGCTAAATTCATAGTCTGTGTGTCTTCATCATCGGAGTTTCATTTTTTCTATAAAAAACGTATAGGAACTTCATATTCTTATTTTGTTAAAATTTTAAAGTCCACTTATGTATAGCAAATGCTAATAATCTGTGTTTTGTAATCCAGATTATGTCCTATTTTCCAAGTATCAAACGTTAATGGTGAAAATTTGGATTTACTTAGAACATTTCTTAATTTACTAACCACGAGGATGGAATATAAAGAAAATGAACCAGCTGAGTTCCAAATTGATGATACTTATTCTGTACCTGTAAGAATTTATTTTTTATAATTAATTAGTTAAATGCTTTTTTCAACAGACGTCACAGTTTATTAACTTTGTGCATAATAAATCCTTAGAATGCAATGACATATTGATCTTAAACAATTATTTAATTTTAGGGAGTGGGTACAGTTGTATCCGGTACAACACTAAAAGGTGTTATTAAATTAAATGACATTTTAATGTTGGGTCCGGACCCTTTGGGTCATTTTCAGTCTATTGCTGTTAAAAGTATTCATCGTAAACGAATGGCTGTTAAAGAAGTACGTGCAGGACAGACTGCCAGTTTTGCTCTTAAAAAGGTAGGTTATTTGTTATTTTTAATAGATAAGTAATTACTACATAGTACATACTTTTGAATAGAATTTTCTTTCAAAAACTGTATATTTTTATATTTATTGCATTTATTCTATTTATATGTGTTCTTTATTTTACATTTAAAGAAGTTTAGATTTAACGAATTTCAATTTATAGATAAAAAGATCTCAGATAAGAAAAGGAATGGTTATGGTATCCCCAACGTTAAATCCACGTGCTTGTTGGGAATTTGAAGGAGAAATTCTTGTATTACATCATCCCACAACAATAAGTTCACGTTATCAGGCTATGGGTGATTTAGATGGTAAATAAGCATCACAACATAGCTATTATATGTATATTTTAGTACACTGTGGAAGCATTAGACAGACTGCAAGCATAATTTCTATGTCACAGGAATGTCTAAGGACAGGTGACAAGGCACTCATACATTTTCGTTTCATAAAATATCCAGAATACATAGCACCTGGACAGAGAATGGTCTTTCGGGAAGGTCGTACAAAAGCTGTGGGTAATGTTGTAAGGATTTTTACCCACACGTCACAAGCTCAAATTGGAACAAAATCAAAATCTACTAAACAGCAACAACAGAGATATATTGTTGGTCATCAGTCTGCAATGAGACTAGTTAATAATACACACTTTTCACAAGGATTACAACAGGTAAATCATCTTTAGTCAAAATGAATTTTGTTAAAATTACAAGGTTTTTTATTATTAGAAAATATAAAGACATTTATGCATTAGTTTTGTTTAATTATTTATTTAAATATGTTTTAATAGTTTGTTGAAGTTGGGACATCAACGGGGGAAACAACATTTGATGGAAGTTGTGATAAACGTGAAAACAATTCTCAAAGGTCAAATGGAAAAAAGACTAGAGGAAAGAGAGGTGGTCGAGGAAAATCTAACAATACAAATTCGCCTGCAAAACCTTTGGCAGACGTTGCTAATATTACTCCAGTATCAGTGGCAAATCGCACAACTACTAAAGTGCAATAAAGCATAAATAAAAAATAGATGAAACATATCTACAAACCTGTCATTGACTGAAATATAGGTTGGAAAATGTATGTGATAATAATGTACAAATTAGATCTTTTATTTTGTGTACAAACACCTTTTATTTATTTATGCTCTTATACTTAAAATAATTCTTCAGATATTTCTTTGTTATGTATAGAGTTTTTAATAAATTTGATACATTTTTAATCTATATTTCTCACATTTTATTTTGTTATTAATTAATCTATGATTGTAAAACAATCTCTAAATAAATTTTTATTGTATTAATTTATTTATCAAATTTACCCAAGTGTATATTAGCAACGTGTGTCGCATCAAAAGATTAAGTAAAGAGGTCAAGATGAAAGGACAGTGTATTAACAAAGCAAGATTTTTTTTTAAAATAAGTGTTTTATTAAGTTTTGTAAATAAATTTTAAATGCCGAGTTATGTGGTTTTTATTGAAATATAGCGAGATGATATGTCGGAAATAATAATAATAATAATAATAAGTTTATTGGTGTTAATATACAATATTAGTATTTATACAAGTCAAACATTACAATCAAAGAGGTTAAATGTCTCTGAAATCACTTAATATAAATTCTTCAAAATTATAATAGGCCTTAGATATTCAGAAATTTTTAATGGTCACTTTGAATTGTTTTTGAGGTAGATCTCTAATAGCAGTTGGCAGTGCATTGAAAAAAAGCGGAGCATAGTAGTTTAGAGCATTTCTACTTGTTTCAAGCCGCAAATACTTACATTTTATTTGATTTTTAAACCTCGTGTTATGGCAGTGATCAAACTTATCGTATGCATGTACATTGTCTTTTGCATACACTAAACATTGATAAATATATTGAGAAGGTAAAGTTAAAATTTTTAATTGCTTAAAGACGTATCTGCAATCGTTTCTATATTTTAAGTTTTTTATAATTCTTATTGCGCGCCTCTGTAAGGTGAAAATTCTCTTACTAGAGGAGCATTGTGGTCTACCTAAACTTTTACACTATACCATCTAACAGCATTTATCATAAAAAACAATGAACAATAGTGCTTTATATTTAATTTTATTATACAACATACTTACTTTCTTTAGTATCTAGTTTTTATAAATTTAGATTTAGATTTTAAATTGTCACAACAAAAATGCATAAGTTTTGAGTTATTAGGCAAATATTTTTGACATTTTTGTTCTCGCCAATGCATTACCGATTACCATTTTACAGTCTTCCATATTTTCTTCTAATTAAATTTCTCCATATTAATTTGCGGAATTGCAAATCTAACAAAAAACGTGTTTCATATATAAAAAAATAACGTCACTAGTCAATTCTGAACTGACATGTATTCTGCAGAATAAAGTTTGTAGTAGTTATTAAATCACTAACAACCGTCCTTTATAATCGTTATTGACAATGTTTTCCCTATGATATATGATATTTAGTAGTAAGCAGCAATGACCGCATTCAACAGCAACGCTCGATGATTACTTACTACGTTTTCTATCCACTATCTCCGCAGATGCCATCTTCGGAAGCAAAATTTGTTTTCACTCACACAAGCTGACTTAATTCACTTGAATGGTGACTTGCCGGTTATTGAGTTTAAACCAAAAATATATATATATGGGCGGCATTCACCAGATGATCGATGTGGGAGAATATGTATTTCTCATTCAATGTGAGCGATTATTGAGCAGTCAAAATTCCTTTTAATTTGGCCTATAATTTCACGGTTAGAGTTTTATTTCATGCCCAAATATTCTACACATATTATGATTGCTTAAATTTAATACGACTTTATTTTTTCTGTTTACTATGAGAGTGCAAAGTAAAACCGAGAATAATTATAAAATGGGTATTAATATAAATTTTGTACGTACATAAATTGCATTTTCGATTAACATAAAACCTTAACCGATTCAAATATTCATGGTAATACATTACAGTCGCAATAAATAAAATTTATAATTCTGGAGGTTTTCTAATCTAAACGCTACGTGCAGTTGTTTTGGTACCTTATCCCTTCTTCAAATACATTTCACATTAGCGTCTCGAAAACTGCGAGGGGGTACGAACGTCGTTCCCATATCCATAAATTAACGAGAAACGGTGCCCGCCATGTGATGCATAAGCCGAAAAGGCACTAAATCTGTTCTTATTATCTAAATGGGCGATGGAGTATTTGCAGACGTCGGCTATTCAAACAGCACGGCTTCCTCTTTCATATCTCGAATTAGATCTCTCATTTTTATAATCGTAGATTATTTGCGTCTGTTGGGAGTTTTTTTTTCTTTAGTCAATTAAGTTATTGATAAGCACCGCCATGTCGTAAGGCAAAATAAATCGTTATACAATCATTTGCGTACAGTTATGTTTGAAATCACTCGACTCATGTTTATTGAACCATTTAGTTTACTGTTAATATCCGTTGCTAAATATCCATTTTTTAAATTTATAGAATATATTTATTTTTTATTATATGTGTATAAAAATAAACAACATTTAAATTTAGTGCAAATATTATTAAAATACACATTTATTGTAATTTTTCGTAAACGAATATAATAAAATTTTTCAGTTCATTTACGTAAATTATTTCATTATTTTTATCATAATGTTTAGTATTTCATTTTTCTGTTGAATGACAAGTCTAATGTTGGGATAGATATATCAATCCTTTCTAATAAATAACTACATATGATAATTTTTATATTTACAAAATTTTTACAAGTAAAAAATAATCACTTCTTTCCATTCTTTCTTACTATCTGGATTGGGATGTTAGTTAGTTGCATACTTTTAAATACAGAGTATGTCACGACGAGGTTTCGTTAGAAGAATATAGAAAACTAATAAGAGTTAAGTTTTGAAAATTTTCAAATATTAGTTTCGCGATACGTTCTTTCGATTTAAAATAGTTTCGAATTTTTTCTGCTTCCGGTTACACCGGAAATGGATATCAACTTCTTTATTTTAAATGGAATACCCCATTTTTTATGATTGATTCGTATTCCCGCGGTAATTTTAAGGCGAGTTTGTCTAATAAACTTCCCTCTAAAATTAGCCCTTCACGAAATATTTTAATTTTTGGAAAAAAATTGACAGCTGCAGGCTATTACTCATAACAACATTCCCAAAAAAAATGATGTACGCACAAATTTAAAATTTTAGTTAATTATTTTGGAAAGTATACCGCATCAAATGGTATTATAAACTTCACGGAATAATATAGGCCCTTCAGAAAACAATGTCAAACTTTTCATCCAGAAAATATCAATATCTTGTTATTTTTAAATAGCAACCTATATTTTTTTCAGTTTCATTAAATTGCTCGCTCGAAATTAGGGGCAGTATGTATTTACTTCCCTATAACTAAACGTCTTAGTTTCAGAGTTATTTTGGAAAATGTATTAATTCCCTTAAAATTTTATTTTGCATAATAGAGTAGGCTGTGGAAATTCTGTATTATTTCGTGAAGTTTATAATACCGCATTTGTTGCAGTATACTTTCCAAAATAATTAACTAAAATTTTAAATTTGTGCATACATTCATTTTTTGGGAATGTTGTTATGAGTAATAGCCTGCAACTGTCAATTTTTTTCCAAAAATTAAAATATTTCGTGAAGGGCTAATTTTTATTTTATTTTATTAGACAAACTCGCCTTAAAATTACCGCGGGAATATGAATCAATCATAAAAAATGGGGTATAAACGGAAGAAGAAAAAATTCGAAACTATTTTAAATCGAAAGAGCGTATCGCGAAACTAATATTTGCAAATTTTCAAAACTTAACTCTTATTAGTTTTCTGTATTCTTCTAACGAAAACTCGTCGTGACATACCCTGTATATTTTAAATTATTTAAAAAACATTTTAACATTCATTAATCTTAAAAGTTGTTCTTTTATTTGTCGTGAATTTGACTATTATGTTTGAATCTTATTACAAATAACACCGTTTTTAACGTTTAATATTTGTATACGTGGTTCATATTATATATTATATAAATCCATATTTTAGATTCCCAGTAAACTCTGATCCGAGACGTGAATGGATTGAAGCTGTAGGCAGGAAGATCGGCAACCAATTCGCAATAGTAGTTTATGTTCAAAACATTTTAATAAAGAAGATTTTGATAAAAGCTCATTAGTAGTTGTGAGGTTACATGAACATGCAGTCCCATCAGTTTTTACAAAATTACCAAAGCAAAAGGTAAAAGATTACATTACATTTGCGGTAATATAATACTAATAGTTACTAATTTTGTTTGTAGTTTGTGCCTAAACGACGATATTCAGATATGACAGATGAAAAGTCTGCTTCCGACTATTTACCAGATGTTCATCAGGTAAACACAGGTACGGTAAGCACAGATTCATGATGTGCCAAGTTTCAAATGAAGAATCTTTCCGTCACGGTTTATCAGACACTCATCAAAATAAACATGTTAAATCAAGAGTTATGGGTGAGAAGTTGTTAATTTCAAGAACTACATCATTTTCGCCATATAAAAAACATCGTGGAATATCACCAGTTTCGCAAACAAACAGAGATATACTCATATCAAAGAGTACTTTGTATAAGAAAAAGTGAAAAGTATTACAACAGTCAAAACGTAGGCACACAAAACGTATAGTAAAATTAAAAAATATACTACAAAGTCTTCGCAATAAGAACTTTCTTAGAGAGGAAGATATGGAGAGATTGTCAAATGTAACTGGACTTGGCAAAGAGATTTTTAAACGACAAGTAATGCTATAAAAATAAAGTCACAAAATTGTCCATATGAAATTGTATGCTCTTTAATCTTGGACGAAATGGCTATTAGGCGTCATGTATAAAATGATGGCAGAAGGTACAATGGTTATGTAGACACGGGTATTGAATTGGATGACAAGCAAGAAATTGCAAATCATACTCTTGTTTTTTATGGTTTTTGCAATAAATTGTTCTTGGAAGTAGCCTGCCCGATATTTTTCAGTAAATGATGTTAATGTCAAGCAACGAACTCATCTAGTATAAACATGTTTATAAATGGCATACGAAGCTGATGTTCGTGTGGTGTCCTTAACTTTTGACGGTACATTTTCAAATTTAACTATGGCACAACTACTGGAATGCAAAATAGATAATATAAGTTTAAAAACATTGTTTAACAATCCAATAATGATTTATATTTTTTCTGATGCACGACATGTTAAAGTTGATTCGGAATACATATGGCGATCTAAAAATGAAATTGATTCAAATGGTCAAATAATTTAATAAAATTTCACGAAATATAAGAAGAAGAAGGACTTCATCTAGGAAGCAAATTACGATCAGCCCATGTAAATTATAGCAAACAAAAAATGAAGGAAAGGTTGGCTGATCAACTCTTAAGCAATTCTGTTGCAGATTCATTAGAATTATGTATGAACAATTTACTTTTCCCGCGCAAATACTTCCTCTGCTGATCCTTAATGTACCTTTTTGCGTTTATGTGATCCTGATGCCATGACGAAAAATGCAAAATTCTATTTCAAATTGAAAAATTCTTCAATAGCGTCTAATACTTTTCCCGCGCAAATTCTTCGCCTGATAAATATACCACCTTGCGTTTATGTGATCCTGATACAAAGACGAAAAATGCAAAATTCTGTTTCAAATTGAAAAATTAGCGTCTAATACTTTTCCTGCTCAAATTTTTCTTCGCCTGATACTTAAAATAATACCTCCTTGCGTTTATGTGATCCTGATACAAAGACGAAAAATGCAAAATTCTATTTCAAATTGTAAAATTCTTTCATAAATATACCTCGATGCGTTTATGTGATCCTGATACAAAGACGAAAAATGCAAAATTCTATTTCAAATTGCGAAATTCTTTCATAAAT
>JAFFZR010027481.1:0-38598 GCA_018397195.1 Lethrus apterus | reverse complement strand
ACATTTTATTTTATTCGTCAATTTGATAATGTTATATTTTTGAACAATTAAATATTTTTGTATATTGCATTTTATTTTATTAGTCAGTTTGATAATGTTATAGGTATTTTTGAACAATTAAATATTTTTTTATATTGCATAGCTATGGCTTTAATTAAGTGTGGTGCCCAGTTTACATATAACCCTTTGCAGGAACATTTTTAGCTAGTGCCCAAATTACCAACAGGATTAAAATTGCAGGTATGTTAGTGCCCAATTTACATCCGCCCGGAAATATCAATGTCGTTAAATGTACAATTATTATCATTATTATTCCATTATGTTTAATAGCTGTTATAAAATGTTAATGGACGAGTTGTGGATACAAAACGTTTTTATTTACAAACACATCAAAAAAATATCAGACTTAAAACATGAATTGTTATTATAATTAAACCACTGATGTATTTTCTAAGCTAATTAATGTTGATACGGACATATTAATTATACTTACTAAAGTAGAACGAAACACCTTTTTTGTTGGAATAAAACGTGCAAAAACTGATCGATTAATGAACTGTGGAGGGAATTACGTTTACGCGACACGGTATATAATTAGCGGTCTCTGTGTTATTAATTATAAATATTCATTTTATCGAATTTGCCAATGATCTGTGAAAATCATTAATTATATTATAGACGCTCGGTAATTATTTCAGTGCAAACTTTGATGTAAATAATTGTCTTTCAAAGTTATGCATTTAAGCGTTTCCTTTTCAAAATTTTTACTGAGGAGCCAGGAATGGTTCAATTTGATTGTGTGTCAAAATTCGTGAAAGTTTATGACGTGCGTACATCTACTTGAAAATGAAATTTTTGATATGTTTATCGAACTAAAGCCATTTCGCGCGTGCCTTGTTTGGAAACGTCGTAAAACCGAAAAGAAGAAAAAGCGCAAGAGGAAAATTTTAAATTGGAAAGGAAACTTGCTTGAGAAACGACATTCGATTCTTTCTAGAAGTTTATATAATCTGTAAAAAAAAAAAAAAACGTGGCGTGGTGGTGGTTTTATTAAAATTGTATATATTTTTAATCATAAAATATCTTAGAAAGTATGTATTCGTAAATATAAGATTAAGATTTTTATCCATGCACAAATCACGTTCACAACATCAAGTGCACCGTAATTTATTAAATTAATCCGGTAAATAAACAATGAACGGATAAACGTTTCGATGCGAATGATCGCGTAATTAACGTAATGGGACGACGATGTACGTACGATATGGGGCGTACCATTACATAACACGACTGACTTCGTGGCGTTTTCAATTTCAAAAGTGTAATGCGGTCGTTAACTCTTTGCGTACATAAAGGTCTCAGGACCCCTGCGACCCGACAGGCTTGACTTTCAGTTTCAGGCAGGTGAGATGCCCGTCACACATCTCAAGGTCGACCGTGTTTACAATTACATAAGTGAGACTATGACGAGGAAGGCTTTTACTTTGAGGAAGTTAGTCGGCTGTTAGTACGTGTGTGCGTACGGTGATTATGCTTTCACTACATTTATGGAGCGTTTAAACTTAGAAATAATTAATGGACTTGTGAATTGTATTTTTCCAGCAGAAAGTAATTTACTTTTGATGACTATTTAGGTTTAGAAATCTAGCTAGTAGTGTTAAAGTTTAGGTTAAAATTTTATTGATTGCTTCTTTAAGGATTTTTTAAATTCGCACTTTTTCTAGTTGATTTTTATATTCCTTGCATCCCTTTACTCCTATTGCCCAATTTTATTTTTTTCATTTCCAAATGTCAAACAACTAAATTGTGGAAAATAATTAACTTTTTAATTAATTTATTTTTTAAAGTTCTTCGCAAGCAAAAATATTGCATATTTGTTTGTTTTTATTCAACTATTTAAATAACGCGTTTTGCTTTGATTGCATTATATTTTGCGCTAATTACAGTTTACCTGATGTTTGGATGTTGTTTGAAATGCGTCTGAGAGTTCTTTGAAAGTGTTTCAAATGCCTCATAATAGCTGTCAATCAGATATGATCTTGTAAAATGATCGTTTTCAACACAATCGAGCGAACTGTCGTAACAAAGAAAGGACTAATAGTAGAGCTTTTACAGAGTCTTTAATTACTGACGAACTGATAAAAATATTTTCATTTCGACTACTTTTGAATTTGTTTAAATATTATACAATATGTGTATTTTACGCTTCTTTGCTTTTTATTTTTTGTTTAATATTTAACGCCAGTAAATACCGTTCTTATTTAAATTACTATTTAACATTTCCGCTTTATATTTATCGATATTGATTATTGAGAAATCAACAGTAACTATGTTTATTAACTGCTAACAGTGCTAACAAATAAAAAGCAAATGGTTCATATAGACTGACATCTGTCATGAATGAATTTAATGAAGTTTAACTCGACTTATATTGTTGTTGCTGTATATGTTACCGTTCGCCATTAAATCGCAATTTAGCGTATAAAATACGCTAGATGTCAACGTACCGTCAGCGTGTTAAAAACAAGCGAACTCTTATGAATGCAACATAAATAAAAGATACCTGCGCCTATCGTCGAGACGCACGATATATTGGCGGCAGTTTGTGTTTTAAAAAGCCGTAGTTTGGCTCAAACTGTGCGGAAACAAACACAATGCCCGTTCAGTGCATATTACTCTTCGAACAGTTCTGGCGTTGCCTTAAAGTTAAATGTGTTTCCTTTCAATATAACCAACCACCTTTTATATTCCTTTATACGACTCCGTGCCGAAACATATAATGAATATCAAACATTACCAAAAAATAATATAAGGAAGTGTTTATCGCAAGATCAATGTTAGGAAACTCAAAACTGCTGTTTAAATATAAACAAGATTTCTTTATTGTTATGTAATGGACTTTTCGAAAATTGGGACCGAAATTTAGTAATTGAAACTCTTTGATTCATGCAAAAGTAAAGTACTTTTGTAAAATAGATGAAAATTCCACAACTACATTTTAAACGAACGAGTATGAGAAAGATGCTAATTGGTTTTAAAGTGACCGGTGCAGTGTCCCTTGGGACTCGCAACAAGGACAATAACCGAATGAAATTGCCACTGATGATCAAGTACTTTAGTTGCTTTTACAACTTTTTTCGCGTGGCGTATTATGCACTCTTTTACATTCTGCTCACGTTCTGCGCGCACTACTATTGCCGTTTCGTTATTATTGCGAGATAAAATGCGGGATAAAGCGAAAAATGAACTTTGCGCAATAAGCTTATTATATAAAGTGCATTCTTGTTGGATTGTGATACGACCACTTACACGATTTGAGTTACACAACGTATAATATAGCAGTTCGTTGTTAATCACGATTATAATGATGTTTCGTTCTCAATTTCTTAGAAGCTATGTTTAATTAGTTAATGGACCATAACAGTTGGCTTCACTAATCTGATAATAAAAATTTCCAATAATGGGCACACTAAGAATGGGTTTGTGGAATGTAAATTACAGCATCGATTGCTGAACAAAACGGAAACGTTTGAGACCATCATCATCATCATCTAAAGGCAATAAATGTTTTATGAGATCTAATGGACTTTCTCAAATTGTGTGAACAGTATAGAAATGGACGTTCGCTTGAAATTGCAGTCATATTTAACGAAGAGCCTTTGCTTATCTTAAGGGGGGAAACCACATTAGGAGGTTCAAAAAATCCTTTTTTTTTTTATTGCATAAATCGTTAGCTTAACTATCCAAGAATACGCTGTCGAAATTTCAAAGCGAAATTCGCATTTGTTTAGATTTTATGAGCATAGAACCGAGCGCTCGTCGGGTACAGGCTAAAGGCTAGAGCGCACAGCAGATAGGGTGGAGCACTACCCCAGGTAAAGTCTTGGCCGGTTCGGCTTTTAGTCGCTTTGTTTACTAACGTAGCCTTGTTGTAGTATGTTTCTTTTCAAATAATGGTATAGAAGGTACTCGTTTTCGAGAATTTTTTTCAAATGCGTTTATCTCGTAATGACTTTTTTACATTTTCGTGCAGTCTAACTCAAAAAGTAATGAACCGATCATTATGAAAATTGATAGTATGATTCTTTATGAAATTACGAATTACTTTTGAGATGATATCATGATTTTAAGGGTATTTTTTGCATAATTAGTGAAAAAAATTGTGAAAATTGAAATTAATTTTTCCAACGCCTGCAAAATTTTTAATTTTCATTATTTTCACCTGCATTGAGGTTCATATTCTTAGAAAATAAGTTATTAATGTAAAATCAATCATTTTAGATGAAAATCGGAATGGGTACACGGCACGCAATTGGAGAACTATACTTACAACCTTCAGCAGACATCAGTGCGTAATTTTGTTATTTTTGGCTGAAATTATTCAAAAAAATTCACAAGTTGTTCGAAATATGAATAAGATAACGTCAAAATTTGATTGAATGCTAATTAATTCTTCCCACCCAAAAAAAATCTAAAAAATCAGTGTCAAACAGCCTCCTAATGTGGTTTCCCCCCTTAAATTTAAGTATCCCCTTGCTGAAGAACTTTCTAAATAAACTATCATGGAAAAACATTCAAAATCTACGCTACACTATGGCTACAAAATTCCATGGTTCTCTACAAGTGTAAATTACATAGGCCAATTGTATCGACGATTAATCTACTAATGAATGAATTTGTTACGTTACTAGATGGTAAATTTTGAAAAAAATTCTATAATAGTTCTGGCTTGATTTACAAGATTTCACGTGATAAAATGGTGACATTCTTATGAATTTTCAGTCCCTTTTGTATATTCAATCTAGCAAATTTTAACAAATTAGGGAATAAATTAAGAACAATTTTGCGACCGCAAGAACAAATGTGGTAACAATGCCCTGTAAAACTAACTATAACAGGGGGCATAATGTGATGTTTTCTCATATTTCTGTCATAAAATAAAATAGTCAACTTGATTGTTAGTTAAATTAGTTGGCTAGTTTATATCAAATGTTTTTGCTCATATTTTATGAAAACAGTCTTTTGATGTTTTTATAAAATTCGATAAATTATAAAGTACTACTCATGTCGACGACGCGACGCGACGCGACGAATAACTTGTGGTTTTGCTGTGTTATTAGTTATTAACAACTGTTATGCTTCTAATGATCAATAATACTAACAGTAAACTGTACAGGAATGTTTTATGGGTAATTATGCAAAAATGACTATAATCTTATAACAAGGTTAGTGTATTGAGTTTAATTTGTTTTTGTTGTATATTTCTTAAATGAAAATGGAAAAAAAATGCCATACATCAAAATATAAATTGCCAATTTATCGACTTGTTAATTTTACATTCTCAATAAGATGTTATTTTTAATGACGCGTTTCCGTTAGAGAACAACCACACAATTAATAACGAAACGTTTACGGCTTGTTTCTTCTTCAATTATCGTAGGCATGAATAAACGAACTAACGGTTACAATAGCCGTTTACATTTTGATTTTTCATGCCGTTTTGCGAGTTTCGCTTTTTATCGACTTTCGCTTTCAGAGAGCGTGATACGACCCGGGGCAATAACGAAGCGATCTCGTAAATTATATCAATAGAAAAGCCGGTCTCTATGCAGACGTCCGGCGTCTTCAATCAAACCAGTTCGACATGTTAATGCCATAAAGGGAAATTGTTCTGCAATTTTTCTTCGATATGAATTACTAATGTGTTTATTGGTAAAAATGAACTTAAGGTGGATGGATACAACAACAAATTGTTAAATAAACAACTAACTAAAAGACCATCGATTCTAATTTCGTCGAATGATGTAACTTCGATAACTTGACAATTTACCATGGGTGTAGGTTTTTAACGGTGAAGATTACCACTTGCGCATACTAAGTATGATGTGCAGAATTACTACTGTAATTTTCCAATCACTGGAAGAATTTACGGACGTGTTCTGAGTGAGTCCATGTCGGAGGGCGCCTCTAATATGGAATAATGCGTTATGTAATAGTTCACGTCTGAACAATAATTTTAGACATTCTTCGAGTTTAGCATAAACGCGTGGAGCATTACATTTTATTGTGCGTCCATATACGCACTGAATTAACTAAGTCTCATTCAAGCAAAATCGATGATCTTCAGTGTCATTAGACGAATTAATTTTTGCATATTATCATTGAAGAACGCGTTCTGTTATCAGACGCACGTTGGACGATAATTCCATGCGAGTTTGTTGTAAATTATTATTATAAACGTTTTTTTTAGCATAATTTGTAATAGTTATCTATGGAGGTGATAAGTTTTTGTAATTATTTCAGGTTTATTAAATAAAATCACTTTTTGATTTTTTTAAATATTTATAGATCCACAACTCGTCATAGTAATCAGTTTATTTTTTCTATCAGTTTTGAATGCAAAAAAGCCGAGAATTATTGTTTGCACATTTTTGAATACGAATGTCATTTGACTTCCTTGAGGTCATTTCACTTTCGTTTTTCGTTTTTTTTTTCAAGAAATATTTTTAAAAGTTTCTATAGAAACAAAATCACTTGGTAGATTTTTGGTAAGAGAAATTATACTTACCTTTTACTCTTGAGCAATCAACCAATAAAACTCGAAAATGTAATAAAATATGTTTATTACGACATATTCAACCAAGAATTTGACACTAGTAAGAGAAATTGTCATAAAAATTTTCCAGGGCGTTTTAAACTGCTTGAAGTTGACGTTTAAAGGATCTAGAGCTTTTGAGAATTATACATAAATAAACAAATTCAATCGAAAATTCACTACCGAAACTTATTAGTAACGCGAAATGAACAAGTTAATTAGAATCTGAGCTACATGTTCAATTAAAGCAGCACACAATTTATTCATTTCCAGTCCGTGTACTTGTGCCGTTAATTAATTAGAAACACCGATACAAACACAAACGTGCGTACAGACGCACCACGCTTACGTAAACAATCGAACGTATCCCTCTTGAGCTAATGCGATTTTAGTTTTGTCAAATTATCTCGGCGTGATTAATTGCCGTTTGTGGTAAAATGGCGGCGGTCGTGTGACGTGTTTCAGACATGTTATTTCAGGACGATCTTTGTTTTCAGTTTCTGTTGAATTTATATTAAATCTTTTGTGGAGTCCCGAAGGCCGCCACGGTTGTTGTATAACACGGATTAGCTCATTTACAATCGAATATTGTACATTTGTTTATTTAAAGTTTGTGAGAAATGTAAATCACCTAATTACTCACTGTGATAGATCACTACCTTCAGAAACTTTTGGAGAAATTCACACAGCCTTGGATACAAAACCTTACAATCTTATTCCATAGATTACAAAAACATAACAAAAATTTTGTCGAATAATCACACGTTATGAATATTGTACAAATTCCACAAAGCCAACATCGTCTCTATATAACAAAATTAATGAAATTGTAAATTATATTGAATTACAATCGATAATAATTAAATTTGAATGTGATGAGGTAATTAAATTTTCGGATTCTTTATTACGTATAGTTAATAACAGTATAATTTCACGTAGGTTTTTCAAAGTGGCTTATTGGTAAATAAATCAACCGGGAATTGCAAACGATTACGGTTATTACAATAATATACAGTAAACTTGACCTTGCACTGATTATGCAAATGAACGAGGATTCCAATTACCTCGACTAATAAATATGGATGAAAATAATAATAAATCGAATGTGGGAACCTTTACTTGGCTCTCGCGCGCCGCCTGTACTCTCGCACCGGAACAATAATTACAAAATTAATACAAAACGTAGAGTAATCCAAGATCGGCTTTAAGTTATACTGGTATGCAGATTATCATCTGCTGCTAAGAATTTCATACCGTTATCTATTGGTTTATTATATTAATGCGTGAGAAATACAATATTGTGTAATTCAGTGACGCATTTGTATTAATTATCGCGTTCCTTTTTGCTTGAGTAAACTCCGTCATATAGTGTAGTGCAGTTTAATATGTATGAAGTCATTAAGCTCATAGATGATATATAAACACGTTGAGACACATTTGCATGGGTACTCGTTTCCTTAATGGGGGCAAGGCAGAATTTTATTACTTTTGAAATTTATGTAATTATTCCGTTTATTTGCTGAATAGTTCCGTATTGAAGAAAAAGCTCATTGCTATCAGATCATCAGCGATAGAAAGATAATTTTTACTTGTCTTTAATAGTTAGTACGTAATGTTTCCTCATTAGCGTCAAGTCAATCATTTCACTCTGTGCACACTCACGTAATTGTATATAGATGAATACAAATCAACTGCATGCCCGTTGCTTCCGCGTGTATTAAGGTACGCTATATGGAAAGTTCGTGATTTTGGTATACCACGAACTCATATAACTTATGCGCGTATGTGAGTTTGATCGAGATGTGCGGTTTTTTCCCGCTCGTAACTCTAAACAATCGAGTTCGAATCGTTTCATCGAACGATCCACTTATGCAATAATTTTCCGATCGTGAAGCTCGATATTTTAGTTTTAAATCTTTTTGCCGGCGTATGGGAAACGTGTAATTTTAAAAAGTTATATGCCTTAAAAATCCGTATCGCCATTATTATTGACTTACATTGAAAAAATTTGAAAATTATAAATAATGTGTTCTCTTGAAATGATATAAAATAACTAACATTTTCGATAATAAGGAAGAAAAAAAAGGCAAAAGTTATAAATAAATAATCTTAAATGTGTTGGTCAAATATCAATAGCCCATAGATCTATTATTGATGGGGAAGTAATAATACATTTAATCGTCGCGTACATACAGAATTAGCAATAATGCTTGTTAATTGTTGGGCTCCTGGAAATACCAGGAACGTATGTCGTTTTTGTGAAGAGAAATTGTATCCATGAAAGAAATATGTTCTGCAGAATTCCGCGTTAATTAACAACTTTCTTTCATTCAGTCCAACCTAACTGATCTTCCATTACTGAATTAAGGAAACAAAATCGTCTTTTTATGGAAATACGAGCTCTTTCCATTTCAGTTGGCCCACCTTAGAATTTTTCAGAAAATCGTCTTTAGGGAACAAAAATACAAGTATTGCATGAACTTTACTATTTTTCATGCATTTAACAACATCATCTTCGAACCACAAATAAAAATACCTATTGACTAAAACCGATAACTAACACAAAATGAGAACAAATTTTAAAAATGTGAACAACTATATTGTCTTAGCGTCCTTTTTCCACAGCCACGTTCGATTACTCTGTAACAAACTAAAAAAGGGTCCAATTATTTTAAAAAACCATTATTTGGTGCATATTTTATTTTTTGCTAACATTTTTAAAAGGAAATGATAAAGTTAGTGTTTTTATTGCGTATTATTAAATATATGTACCCTGTTAATTGATATGCCATCTAAAAAAGCGTCTAGTGTTTATTTTTTGCTTTTTAATGATGCCAACTGAAATGGAAAGGGGTTAGTTGACTAATTCGTTGCTTATCATTGCACCACTTTTGGTCGTGTTCGTCTATGTATGGTCGTGACCACACGGTACAGAGAAACATTAAGTACGTCACATGTTATGGTTACGTGTTTAATTGCTGTTTATTGTTTGTTGGCAGATGAATACCATTGTTTCCTGATTAACCGATACACACGCAGTACACTGACCAATAATGGAGGTCATTGTGCATATTTTACGTGTTTATGAATACATTTTAATGACCGTACGTACGTACAATGGTAAAACGGTCTTTGATATTCGGTAAAAATCGAACCGATCATAAACACATTTTGTTTGAACAGTGTACTTCATGAAGGCGAATTTTATATAGCATTGTTCGACGGAGAGTGTCAAGATTCACCTTACGTAATACTGCGTGAGTTCGCTAACCTTCGTCTGCACACACAGGTCGGTCGTGTGTTGAGACTTGGATGAGTTTACTTTATTTTTTTTTCTTGAAAAACAGGTTAAAATTTTATGGTTAATTATGTGCAATTTCAAGTTTTTGTTTCGTACGAGCTGTAAGGGCGGGCACGAGCGCCCTCCATTCAATAAAAATTTTCCGGTTTTATGCGTCTGTATAAATTGGTTAACTGTAAAAATTTTAATTTCTTAGTATGTTCGGTATTCAACTGTATTTTCGTTACGGTTGTTTAATTTAATCGTTTTTTGTAAAACATTAAAATATTTTTCTACAAATCATAAACTTAATCTAAATAACTAGTATTGGAATAGATCAACTACGCTTGTAGATGTGTGTGCAACGAATAGATGGTAGAGGAATCAATGAATAATTTTGTTTTTTTTTCAAAAAATGGTTTATTGTTTTTCAGGATCTGTCAAAGATCAGAACTATAAATAAATCAACGATTTTTGAGAACTGCTTGAGAGCAAAGGCCTGGTTCAATTATTGCACCATTTTGTTTTATTATATTTTTATTATTTTGCTTTGGTATCAAGAATGATTTCAAAACAACTTGTACCCAATGCAAATGTTCAAGTTATAAATGTCTGAGTAATATTTTGAATGTCATCTTCTTTTATTAGTAAGTTAATCATTTATATTCGTGATCAAAATTTTTTATTATATTTATGTAATTTTTTGTTTCAGGTAAGTTCTTTTGAGGATTTCCAGACGGCACGGCATGTTGAGTAAGTGAGAGTAACAGAACTCAATCGTTGAAATTTTAAATTATAATTTAAAGCCGAGGCTAAGCAACGTAAATAGTGTCCGGGATATAAATTGATGTTAGTAGTTCCTGTACAAGCTCGGAATGAAAATGGGTATGCTTATACGCCCTCGTTCCGTTAGGACGTTATGTATTCAAGTGCGGTATTTGGTTCAAGTATGGCTCGGCATAATGTATTCGTCGATGAGATTGGGAAACAGAAATGCAGTAGTAGGCAAGCAGCCGGTATGGGTAACTGGTGCCCGATGTCGTTTATTTATACCGAAGAGCGACCAGGGGGGATGAAGCGCCGGTAGTTGATAGTGGGCAGTTGTTGTTCCCCGTACTTGGAGCTTAATTATTATTTTACTATGCCGTTCGACGGCCACCGTTTACGAACGGCATATTTATTTCCTTTCCGCATTGTAAACCACGAATTCATTAAAAACGAACATCAATTTAAAACACCTACTTGCGTTCACGGACAAAGGATTGCCGTATCCAATTATTTCCGGCTTTATTTTTTTTTTTACAAAAATTTAAATTAGACTTTAATAACTTTATTACTTATTACATCATTATAATTTGCAAGGTTTCAAAATAACCACGAAAATGTATGTAAAAATTTTTTATGTGATAGGCGTCAATTTTTGTGGTTCCCTGTTCCTTTGTGCAAAGTTGTTAGATGTCCCTCTACAGTTTATCTGTGTGCTGTGAGTCTATGAATCCAAAATGTCATCAATTCTTTTATTCTAACTTTTATTTGTTACATTACCCATTAAGATAAAATTATTTAAATCGGAAATCGATGTTCTTTTAATATTACGAATCTGTGATTTTTAGTTATGGATTGGGATCAATCACTAATTAAATGTAAAATTCATATTCCGAAGAAAAACGTGTAAAGCTCGCGGAATTTGTTCTTGGAGAAATTGTTATAGAAACAAAAGAAAATTTAGTGTCTTTACGAAAGAAAATCATTGATTAAAAATGTACATTTTATTTCTAATATTATCGCAAATATGGGAAACGGACACGAAAAACAAATCGACGACCATGTGTCATACCGTTATGTGCGTGTGCTTTTCAATCGTGTGACTTTGCATTCTTTATACAGAGAAAACGCAAGCATTGAGTTCTTTCATAATAACAGACGACAGTATGCGGAACTTAAACACTATTATTATAATTACCATTAATAACTGGGAACATGAGAGTAACAAATTTACAGTTTTATAGATGGCATAAAAAGCAAACAGATGGTGATGTTTCTATTAAATTTTTGGTGATTTTACCATATGCAATCTTGATTAATTTCCATGAATATTATTTAGACTTATTGTTATATACATGACATATTTTAATAATGTACGTACATTGTACGAATGACATAAACAATCTTGGTTGATGGAAAGTCCTACCAAATAAGGTACAACTAGCTGTCCACTGTGAACTACGCGTATAAAGATCTAAATAATTGCATAATAAATAAATGTAATAATAAGTAGCGGTTTATTCGTTAAAAAAATGTGCAATCGTGAAAAAATGAACCAAGTAAGGTAGCCCAGCATGTTGTCGTACTTTAATATCCACATGCATGTACATATTAGCGATACATGGTGCATGAACGATCTATCTTGTTTACACTAAAACCAAGTTAATAGAGTAGTACAATTTGCAATCGTCTGAAATAATCCGTTCATGATTATTCATGAGTGTAATGCTAATATTAATGGCATAACAATGGTATAGATAAATTTCAGCAACTGTGTATTTGACGACTCGCCGTGTTATTTATATTGACCGGTGTGGGTTTTCATTACCATATAGTTGACGATTCCTTAAAAATTATTCATTGTGATTCAATGCCTTAACGAAAGAGGTAATCGTATGATTATTAATATCCATCATTGAGTAATTTTTGTTGTTTTTAAATTTCTGAATATTTCAAAGCTATTATGGATGTATGGGTATGTCCTTCGTGAAAGATGTTGAATAAACATTGAAAACATTTAACAACCGTTAATATGATTATTTATCTGCAGAGTTGCGAGCGCCCGTAAATTAAAACTAAACAAGTAGGCCGCTAAAATAAATCTGTTTGCCGATATTAATCCGTTTTAATTATCCCGTTTAAATCAATTAGAAGTGATTGGACGAACGAACCAATAAATTCGATGGACGACGCGCAGAATGCGAACGACGCGACGTTAACTTGATTCGACGATGATGGCCAGCGGCGTAGGCAGGCTCTGAATACGTTGAATTAAATAAAAGTTATATTTAGAAATGTATATGAAACATTTATGTTGATTGTTTTATAATACATGTATAGAGGATAATATGAATGTTGAATTTTTAATATATGATGTGACCAAAGTCGCTGTTTGTAACTAAAACAATTATTGCCTAAAACATTGTGAAAATGTTGTATATTTTTTAATTTTCACATGGTTATTTGTTAAACCATGTTACTGACGTAAATAATTTGCATTTTTAAAACTATAATTTTATGCAGTTAAATTTTTTTAACTGGTACGTACGCCATTGACACCATCGAAAACGCTAAATCGCATGAATTATGCAAATCGAATCTATAGTCTAATAAATAGAGGGCGCTCGAATTGCGGCGAAAAACCGAAGTTAATCCAATTGCGGCGCTTCGTAATTTTAAATATTCAAATACAGGAAAAATTCCCCGGATTTGTCTCCTTTATGGGCGACATTTGAAAGTCCGCGGCTCTTGGCAAAAATCACGTTCAAATGGCTAATTAATTCGATCAATTAGGAGTCGTTTTTAATTATGTATACTTAATGAAGTTATCGGCAACCTGTCGGTGCTGTTAAAGCCTCGAGTAATTCTAATTAACGGCGCTTGATATCGAAAAATGTATTTATAAGTGAACATAAACGATAATATATGTTACAACTTAACTTAATTGATATGGGAAACAGTTATAAAATATGATATTTGAACTTTAAAGAGTTGTTAGTTTCTTAGGTGTGGAGATGCACATTTAGGAAAAAATTGGGAATTTTATTTTTATTATCTTTCACTGTCATTTTCACACAATTTACTTTACTATTATATTAATATGATTAGCCCTCAGTTTTTAATTAGATTTATTAAATGGGGGGATTAATTAGGGGAAGAAGCTCTTACGAAAATCTGTGAATTAATATATTCATATGAAACTGCTCGATGCTGTAGAGAAAACAGGACGTGCTATAGCTGTACGTACGTAAAGCTGTACTGCAACAGCCACAAATGATAAAGATAAGATGATGTTGTATATTGAAGAAAACCAACCAACCAAGACCGAATGCAAATAATACTGTCGAAAAAATAATTTTCCAAAAAGATATGCAAGGGTATTTAAACTTCTATGGAAAAAGCATTATGCTTAAACAGAATATTGTCATATCTGGTCTTAAATAATCGACGATTATATTATTATTTTTTTCATTTATTTTTTTTATTGTATGTGTATGGTGCTGGTCCGAACGCCTCATAAGCTTAACGCTTGTCATGATTTGTGGGGGCACCGTTTAAGTGTAATTTGTGTGTGTAAAGTGTTCGATGGCTTTGTTACTATCATCTTCTCGCCGTAAGAGATGTAGCACTGTTAATTATGCCAACAGCGAAAGCTGACTCAGGAGGGTACCGGACACACCAGGAGAAAAATTCCTACCCAGGCGCGACTCGAACCCTCGACTCTCACACTGAGAGTCCGGCCTTCTTACCACTAGGCCACCGAGCTGTTTATATGCATGCATTTTTTAGTCAAAATCCCCAAAAAATCAATATGTTAACTTATGGCTTAACCCAAACTTAATGTGCATGATAACAGTTCAGCGTTGAAGGATGTGATTGAAAAAAATGTTTTAACCGACTTGTAGATTTTAAAGTTAACACCGACCATAGTCGGCGCCTTTAATCCTTTAAGGGCGACGCGGGGCCATATTCTGTCCCTATATTTATGGAAAATTTAAACAGGATTTTTTTGCAGATTTACGTTTGAGCTCAGGTCAGCTCTCACCTGTTAAAAAGGTGTAATTTGGATCAGAATGAACTAGCATGTTAAACCTACTTTCATAGGATCATGTTAACCGTTAGTTGACAAGAAATCATAACCAGCGATTACTGCACACTTTTCTAATTCAAACGCCCTAATTACTTACTTAATTTTAAAGCTTTTTCATCCTTGCTGGTGTCAGGCCAGAGTGAGTTAGGTCCTTGGTTTTATGCTTTTTCAATTCTTTTCAGTTTTGCACTTTCACCTTAATTTACTGTATTTTATTGCATTCTTATTGGCCGCATTTCTAACTTCTTGACTCCACGTTTTTCTCGGTCTTCCTTTCGTTTCCTTTTTATAAGTTCGTGCTTTAAATACATGTCCTAGCCATGTTATCTCTCCTTCTATAGGTTGTCTCTAATGGTAGTGTTTCTTATTTTTGTTTTTTTAATGTTAATGCCCATATTCCAGAATCAAATATCAAGATCGGCGTGGCCATTCTTTTAAATATTTCCGTCTTTATTTGTTTTGTTATTTTTTTTTTTTTTTATCTAAAAACGTATTCTTAATTGCATTGGATAGTCTTAACCCTTGTTTATATCTTCATATGTGCACTATTTGTATACAGACATAAACCGAGTGATAAAATTCTGTTATGTTTATGATTTCGATTTTTAACTTAAAGTGTAATAAGCGGAAATATTAAGATCTTTTCAATGCGTGTCACGTTTTTCAGGTCTTCCGAGCTTACGTTTACGAGTATCTGAAAACCATTTAGAGTTTATGGCGAAACGTTACATTACAAAGCAGTTATATAAAATTGTATGTAATTTTTTCGCCGGTTGAGCATAAAAATAACTACGTCGTAATGATCATTACCGTTGAAGGAAGCGGATTACCGTACTTTTCATTTCGCTGATATTTGCACGCGATCATGCGCGGTTATGAATGTCGCGCATGTTTGCCCGCCGCTTATGCGTTTTCCATTTCACTTAATACGGAGAGTTATTAAACCGCCTCGTTAATTATGATACATCTTAACGGTTGCAACTTACGTAATGGGTTTGCTTATGAAAATTTTTGATCTTCGTTGTGAGTAGGTGCGCACGGGTCAACAGACACGACGTTTTTCCGTCCATTGGTATGTACGAAGCGACGGGTTATCGGGGTCTGTTAGCGATATTGGATATCGGCGCTGCTGGTGCTCTTTTTTTGCAGTATCGATTCCAGCAAGATTTATTAGCATTGCTCCTATCTCATTACCATTTTCAATTTAGCGAAGTGTTTCCTCATAGTTCCCATCATTTCGTCGTTATGAGCGGCATCTAGACGGGATAAACCCAATTCACTCGACGGGCCATCCAGACGTTGCTGCATTTCGTTCATCCATTCGCGTAAAATATCCGAAATGCACTAAAATGTTTATGCGTTAGTTTAGAGTTACGATTATTTCCGTTTTTTTGTTCTATAAATTATTTGAATAAAATTTGAAGTGTATGGTTGAAAGTCACACGCATTTTCTGCTGTACGTTTATTTAATATGTAGTTTCCAAGCATGTCAATTATTCTGAGCTACACTAAGAATTTTTCCTGTTGTACTTACATCTACTGTTCCACTTACAACTACTCTTCCAAGCATTTAATTGTTGCATGCGTCTTAATTTAACATTTACACTATTCTGTATTTAGTCTAAGTATTAAACTAGCTGTTCCGGTGCGAATAACAAACATTGTTGAAGTTACTCAGACCATGTCATTTTAATCATTATGATATTTTTTTTTCTATGATTCATTGCCACATTTAATTTAATTTTTCAAATTGTTTCGACATTTGTTTGGTTGCTTTGAGGCTCTGTTAGCGTCACATAAAATCGTACTTATTAGCTGTGAAATCTTTACAATTTTACATTTTTGAAGTAGTGTAATTGCAAATTGAAATTTAAATGGAAATAATTTTTTGGCACGATTTTATCTGATATCTGGTATGTGAAAATCAATCATCAATCATTTGAAATTACATAAAAGTTGCTGTTTTATAATAAATTGTATTAGTGTCAAATTCTTGGTTGATTATAATACTTATCTTTTTTTTTCTTTCTTGAGCGTGCAACCAAATTGAAAAAAATAATAAATTTTATTTTCGAACCTTTTACAATCTTATCGTAGAATGCAGATTTTATTAACGTGCAGCATATTTCGTCTTTACAGTTACTTTTGGATAGGTTTGCGCGTTTACAGTTTTACCTCGTTGCCCACATTCGCACCGTCCGCGTCCATGTCATTTGCGCGTAAATTATTTTGTCAAAATTAAATTTATGACAATTTAATGGAAGTTTCCTTTACGGATTCATAACCGGCCGTATGTACTCGTGAATTAACGATAAATTCTAAAGTCAATTAAACGCGCATACGATTTTATTGCTTATTAATTCCGACTGGTTTTACAGAAGATCCGAAAATTATTGCATTGAACGTCCGTTCGTCTTTTTGTTTTGCTTCAGCTGAATGCGGGTTAACTGTTGGTTTTAATGAACACGCAACCTATCAGATCTCCATTAAATTCCATGACGTTTAATCTTGTCTTTTATTATTACATTAATATCGTGAACGTGTAGAATTGATTACGACGAACGTCCCCGCATGGGGGAGAGTGATCTTTCAAAAATACATATTTACGTTCATTTTACACCGAGTTTAATTTGTAATTTATTTTAAATTACTGTTAGTTATTGCGCATGGAGAAAATTTACCTATTGGATTATGTTATTTTTAGTTCAACTATTACGGTCTTCGTAAATATTACTGAACACTAAAATAACAGGTTATGATCGTTTAGAATAAATTTCAAGATTTTTGCAAATTCTTATAAAGTTATTAATATGGTTTATCGTCTTGATATGGAATAGCATGCATTCTGGTTAATGGTTTGTTTTAGACTTAAAACCAATGAAATAAACTCTTTAGTTTTCATGTCTGGTTATAACTAATATATAACTTAATTGATTTATAAATATTAATAATAATAATAATAGCAATACAATATTATGTCCGCGCAGGTTGCTTTTAAGCTTGGCAAACAATACATTATTTGATTTGTGGAACAAACTTAATGTGTGCGAACAATTTAATATGAAATATATAATGTTCCAACAATTCTCAAATAATAAGAATTTTTTTGAGGAATCTTTTACTTCTTATTTAGGTGATGCTTCTAATTCGGTATGTATTTAAAACGCATGTAGTAATATTTTTCGCGTAGTGTTGTGTCGTTCTCGAATCTTTGTCTTTACGTATAACGTAAGTCTTTTAATTCATAGTCTTTCGTGATGGTTGCCAATACAAGACCCATTTCCGGGTTTTACTTTATAAATATTTGTTGAGCAAATAAAATGCGTTCAGTCAATAAAACATATTATTATTCTTGTCAGTCTTGTCGTAATTTAGTGTTAAAATTAGCTTTGTTCTCTTTACAGTTTTTCGCATTTTTTGTTTTTTGCAATTATCACATTTTGGGTCCATTGAACTTTGCGTTAATTGCATTTTTTCGTCCAAACCCGTCGAAAATCCACCTCGACGTTTTAAGAATTCGTAAATTGCCGGTTGCCGTCCGAAAACGATCGTTCGAACGATGTTCCGTTGTCAGGCCCTCGGAACTGGTCGAAATTCGACCGAGGTCATTCCGGAAATGGGACGGGCGTGACGGCGATGCGCTCCGGGTGTATTCAGCTGTCAGGAGTTTAATCTTATTTGACGCGGTGTTGTTTATGAGTTATACAGCGGATTCTGTTGCCGTCGCGCGAGTCGTTTTCTTGGAACTATTTATTATTGATAGTTGTTCTATACCGATTGGGCCTTCGAAGTTTTTGATGTACGGAACAGGAAGTTATAAATATATCATAGAATTGGTCAATTTTATAGTTGTTTTTATACGAGAAAAGAAATATTTCCATTTTATTTGTTTTCAATTTGATTTATTATGTGGATAATCAGTAATTTCTTAGGGGTACGTTTTTGATAACAAATAGTATTGTTATTATTAAATATTTTGTCTAATGGATCGCTAGATGCATAGAAGTGCTTAAAATTTAATGTTAAAAGGAAAATGTAGAAAATAAATTATTTATATTTTATTACCTTTAATATATTAATATATGCCAGCTAATAAAGCTGATTAATGATACATACTATTTTGGCCGAGTACAATCGATAATAAAATTAACTACTGTCTGCGCATATTAAATTGTAGTTAAGTTATATTTTAAGTAATAAAAACTCGTTAAGAAAATATATACTATGCAATCCTAGCCTAAAGATGCCAAGATGTTAAAACTGAATTTATTGTAAAGTTGCTCGAAATCTCATTTTATTTCGAGTCAACGTCCTTAATTATAAATGGATGCGATTAAAACTATAGTAAGTGATAAAATGTGTAACATGCAATAGGAGGGCACCATATATAAGCACACGCGACAGCTATATAATTTCAAAACTTACGATTTCCTTGATTTATCTTTAAAATGATTATTAATTATTTTTTCGTAAACGACTCGTTTCTGTAACGTTTATTAAACAAATACATTAAATAGGTGTCGTTTTCGATGTTTGTTCGTCAAGATAAACACAGCGCGGATACGCGAAGAAAAATTTCCGACGCGCTTTAAATATTTATATTGTTTGCACGATAAACACCATTTTGTGTTTAGATATTTGGTTAGGGCTAAAAGAGCGACAGACTTTACAAAGGTACATTTTTCTTTGAAATTTATTTAGGCAAGTGTTTTTAAAATATTGAGGTGTTTTGGTAAACGTTTGATTTTTTTTGTTAGTCTAGAGTTCTATCCACCCGAAGATTTAAGGAAGACCTACATTTTTAAAAAAGATAATTTCACTATAATCTAATAATGCTCATCGACATTGAGGCTAAGAAATTGATTTATTGATAAAAAGACTAAGATTGAATTAACTGAAACTAACAGAAATATGTAACTAGATGTGACTTCTTTTACAGACAACTTTTCCTTTTGTTACAAGTAATGAAATTTTCATAAAATTGTTTTACACTATAATCCAATAATCTTGCAAATGTGTGATTCCATAAGCCCGATCAGATTTTCGTTTTAAAACTTGGAAACCGTGGGATTTTCATTGCTCTATTAACAAAATAGGAAGATTATTCCTTTTACATTAGACGGAAAATGTAATTCAAGCAATTGCTTAATTGTGTATTAAATAATATGTACAACTAGTACAAAAGATTTTAGCTCGCTTCCCGATTAATCTCCTCGCACAAATATTATGTGAGCCAAGGACGCGCGCAACGCCGTGCCCATTCACACCGCGGCGAACACAACAATAAATGACCCAGTGATGCTAAACACTTTGCGACATGATTCTCATTTAAAATATACACGACGAGTCTTTGCGACAATGTAAATCTCGACGATCCAGTTCTCAATATTGTATAACCCGCATTGAGCGTCCCTCCAGACCGTTATTGCATTAAATGCAATTTCGTTGCTATAATTAAACCGAAAGATGAAATACTGACACAGTAATTTTGTGTTCGAGTACGTACTATATTGTCAGTTTCTATTCACAACGCGAAGCTTCTTTGAGATCCTGGCAATAACGCTTTGATTGAATTTGATGTGTACAGAGGAATCTGCAGAAATTTCTAGATAATAACATTTTTTAATTGCAACATAATAAATATTTCGAAATATAAAATCTGGATTATAGAAACAATATTGAATGAAAGCATTTAATGTAGATAAGTAGTCACGTCATACTCTTTTCATATTGAAGTTTTTCTGAGTTGATTCAGGCTTCAGCCAAATTTAAATATTAACCTTGTTTGCCCCAAAGTTAATTTTCCATATTAATCTGATGTGAATAAAAAGTCTGAGAAGAAATTTTTGTTTTAAAATACACATCCAGTTCATTGACTTCTTACGGAACAATTCGTCAGACGATTTTTAAATAAAACATGTTCTGTGGCGATTGCCATCGAAAACCGCTCTAACTGTACTTTTAAACGCAGCGGTCAGTTTTGGACGCTTCGTCATCATTGTGACTTACCTTCCATTCATACGACATTCTTCGTTGCGTTTTTTACCATCAGTGGGAGTGGCCCACATCTCCATATTCGTAAATTGTCGCCCACGACACTTTACGGTATAATATAAACGATTTGGCAGAACGTCGATTGCGTTTCTTTTTCGTTTGTAGGAAACCTTGTGACCAAGTGACCCGTAAATTCTTCTGAACTTGGCGAAAAGAATCTAGTTTGGTAGGTTGGGATGTAGGTAGTAGCAATGTTATTTGACCCGGCTGGCAGTTGCAGAGTTACAGTTAACGTCCGATTCTAACTTGTTCCGTTGACACATACGACGACGTTGTAACTTATCGGTTGTAATTGTAGGTCTCCGAGTTAATTATTAGCCACGATCAATTGTGGTTAATTTGATGACCCATTACAGATACTAGTAATCTGTAATGGGTTCGCCTTATTTTTGTTGACCACTTTGCATCTATTTAATTTTAATAATTTAAGCTTATTAGAATATTCATTGTAATTTGCTGTTCACGATTTTGCCACTTTTATATTGACATACTTTTCAAACTAGTAGCTACCTATGGTTTATTTGTTCCTGCTAGGCAGAACCTGACTTACATAGGTAAAATTTGAGTGATTTGCAGGAATATAGCGAAGCAACAAGGAACAAAGAGAACTTCTTTAACATACAAGAAATAACTAAAATCAGTGACAATAATTATACAATTTATCAATTCTATAAAATATGTATTATTTTCTACAGCACTCAAATTATACACAACTAATGCACTAAATATTAACAAAGTTGTGGATTTTCCATTCTATACAATGGAAAATTTATATATTAATAATGTGGACTCACCGACGTTGCCTAAAAACTTTTTAATCGTCAGCTTAATTAATTGTTGTTTCACAAACGTGTATTGCGTTTGTTTCCTTTTTTGTTTTCGTTATTGTATTGTTTATTTTAGAAACTTTATATGTTTATACATATCTATTTAATTCATTGCGTAAATAACGTTATAAAAGTATCTGACTTTAATGAATTTAAATTCATCTTAAAATAGTACAATGAAACCGATTTATATGAATTTTATATTAATGATTATACTGTAAAAAATAACAAACAAATTTTTATAAATTAGTATTGAAATTAATAAAATATCATTAAGAAACAACATGTGAAATATATTTTTAAATGAAAGTGGAAAAATTACATTAATAACTCGATCGATTGACTGCATATTTGTTTTGTTCTAAATGTTGACGGAGAATATTTTGAAAAATAATAAAATCTTATTGAATCTACACTAGATTTTGTACTTCGATCTGGAACATGTTTATTCCATGTAACACTAATAAATAAAGATCAAAAAGTGTTTACGGAAGGCTCTAAATAATGTAGCCTTTGGATGCCCCATTTTTTTGAGAGCAAAAGTTTGTATAAAAATTTATATAAGAATCTGCTCACAGTAACACAGTTTTGAGCTTTTCGTTTTCTACCAATCCGGAAGCAATAAGTTCGCCAGATGGAATTCTTCGAAAAATGCAACTGTTAAAAAGTGGTTCGCCGCCTGCAGCGTCCGAGACGTATCTAATTATACAGATCGAGAGCGCATTCCGCCGTGGTTTAATGTATCTGCGTAAACGCTAAATTGATTCGAATTAATTACGGTTATATCGTTTTCGCTGTCGTTTTGCGCCGGTGTCAGTCAGGCGCGTTTTGTTCGACGAAAAACACGTTTGCATCTGTCAGGTTCATTGTGCATGCGATAACTTGTCCGTGACAATCGGACAGTGTTGCCCAACTGGGATCCCTAATGACTGTGACCGCATTGGCACGCGTTGCTGCAGCAGCAGTTCATCTCGTTGAAAAGGATTGGACCGTTAGTTTCGGTCAGTGGCGTGTCGTTAATTTACGATCGGTAAAAATTGCACCCAGCAACATATACGTCTTATTTGTATGTGTTTTTGGTTCGTTATGATTTTTGACGTTTCTTCATACGACAGGCAGCCACAAAAAGTGAATAATTAATTACTAATTTAGAATTAATAGAAAAGTCTATGAAATGCCACTGGTTACGTTAATTCATTGCACATAGAACTTGATGATCTGGCCCTGTCGTTTGTATGGAGTGTATTATTGATTTTGACCAGGTGCAGCCGGCCAACTAATACGTTTGTGTCTGTTCGTGCTATTAAAACCCCGTTGTAAAACGCGGCTGGAGTAATTGTTTTTCAAATTGTTCACATCGTTTTTTTTTGTGTTAATGTCAACACAGGACGAAACGTGCTCTTTGATCTGACTGAGTGTTAATTTCTACCGTTTGCCTAACCAATTACTTGTATTTGTTTTTTTTTGACTTTGGACGATAATGCTGTTTTATTTATTTAAAATCGAATCTTGTTCATGTATTATGTTGATGGATAAACCTGTAGTTATATATTTAAAATACTCTTGAAATGTTGTACAGTTTTGATTTTCATGCGTTTTAGATTATTATTATTTTTTTGTTTCATCAAAATACGTAAATCTAATGATCATAATAAAACATGAGTCTTCTTAAGCTACTAGGTCAGTTTATTTTTTTTTCGATTAACTTTTAACTTTTTACGATTACTTGATGATTTGTTATGTTTGCCGCCGTGTTGAACTTTGTATGAGAAAAACTATAAACTTTTATTCTAATTTTATTCATAAATCATAATTAATTACGTAACAAATATTTGTTAAATATTATTTATTATCAACAAATAAACTTTTCTAATATCTTTTGCTAATGGCTTTTCAACATTAGACAAATTTACCATTTTAATTGGTTTGTTAGAGGTCAAGAAACCCAAAACGCCGCCAACCAATACGATTGCAGATTGACACACAAATAATTCAAGGATGTGAATACGTTTGAACGCCTAACTGTAAAAAAAGTCAAGGTAGGTTGTCTACAAGCCAGTGTGTGTAACCAACGCCAACTTGCTAATTAAACGGTGTATAATCTCACTTTATTTACATACTTATTAAAAGCAAATAATACCTGCAATTAAATTTAAACAATAAAAACAACTTTTAGTGTCTGAAATGATTCGTAAAAAAACCTGCTAGGTATCAATTGTACATTTTAGTTAGTAACGTTCACCAATGGTTCCGTAATTATACGTTACTGAGATTTAAAGCTTACTTTATTGAATTGTCCACCTCAAAAAACAACGCGCAGAATTCTAGGCATCTGGGATATGTTGTGGAATGGCGCATCGAATATAGTGTCCTGGGTAGAAATTGCCACGATTTCTTGTAAGAATTGATAAAAATAAATAAATTTGTAAAGTTGCAGACATACGAAAAATTTAAATGTTACTTCCTTCGATTTATGTATAACCCGAACATTTTTAATAACCTCCTGCATAGCTTATACATCGTGATCAAATGATTGTAATTTGCATTTCTTACTTCTCTTGCTGCATACCAAACTCTATAAATTGTGTACAAAATCGCAGTTGTTAGAGATTGATCATTTAGGTCTACTGCATATTTAGAAAAATGCCTGGTTATTTATAAAGAAACATGTGGTGGAAGTGGATGATTGTTTTGTATAGATATGGTATAGAAAGTAATGTAATAGGAGCATTACATTACATTCACCAACATTGGCTTTTATTATTTTACACGATACGGTTTTGTATCGATAATACGTACATAGTTTATATATAACGGGTTTCATGTTTATGTGAAGATTTCAATTAAGTTCGTTTGTCTTGATTGAGGAATGCAAACTCCTCGAGAAGTAAGTCACTTATATGTGCAGAAAAATTCTCATACAATTTTATTAAAAACACCGATTAGGTTTTATTGGTTCTATTTTAGAAATATTATTATTGATAAATTTGTTAGGGGAAAATATGTTTTCTTTTTAAAATGCGTGAATAAATCAAAGGGTACCGCCGAGCCGTCACTTAAAATATATTAATACTGAATAAATCAACAAGATCTTACATTAGAGAACGTACGCCTGGCTGCCAGCAGATGGTCGGATAATTGCATAGGTGCTCCGGGCACCTTTGCCAACATGCCCGGCCGTTACACCCCCGCCTTCCTTGATCTATTGCGGTTTCTCGAAGTTGGAAAGCTGACGGTTTTGCGTTCCGCCAGGAGGCAGAAGGAAAACGTTCCTCTGGCGCCCCGCCGCGAATCGTGAACTCGTCCGTGCTACCGTTTATGTGCACGAGTCATCCACCCTAAAGACTTTTTTATTTCAGACAGTCGTTCGTATTCTAATGATGTAATTTTTCAATCGGGCGCATATTGTAAGCACCCCGGGAATTCTACCATTGATATTTGCATCGTCGTCGTCTTGTTTATCGGAAGAAGCCCATTGTTTCCAAGACACGATTTCAAATAAAATTACACAATTTTAGTACTTGTGTTCTGTCTGTCTGCGTGCACCTTTGATCCATAGGGGTTTCGTCAGTGCATAAATTGAAACTATTATTTATTTAACAAAGAACATTGAAACGCGTGATCAATTTATTTACTTCTTTAAATGAATCGTAAATCAATAACAAACACGACTTCTGTCAATTTACAATGAATAATATATGTACAAAATTCTTCTACGCTAAGTTAAAGAACTCGTAATCAATATATTAAGTGAAATATTGAATACTATTATTATTATAAATGAAATACCGTAAATAACTGAAAACGAATTACATATAAATTACATATAAAAAACAAAATATAAATGGACTGACTATATAAGAAGAAAACATGGAAACATAGAAAACGCGTTACGAAGTACAAAACTTTACCTAATGAAGAAATAATCATGTAAATTATGATACCTGAATAGGAAATCGCCTTGCAATTAAATAATTAAACAAACAGTGCAAGTTGGTGGAATCAAATTATTTTTAAATGAACAAAAATCAGATTTGCGGATTCAACCATTTTATATAAAATTTAAAACTTATGATTAGATAGGTTTAACCTTACAAACTGTAAAATCGACTTGTTCGAGATGGGCTTATCAATTAATGTCAAGTAATGGAAAATGATAAATTTAAAATTGATGCTAAAAATAATCGTTTATTTTGATGGTAAGTTTCTTTGTATTCAAGTCTCAGGTTCACATATCAATCAAGGATTAACATTTTTTAAAATTTTTTAATTCAGTTCAATTCTTATTTTGTGACATAATCCAGATAGTATTTACAATCAAAAATTGATCAAATAATTTTTTATTTTAATTTTCAAAAGATTTATTTTTCAATCAAACAAAAATACTAATTAAAATTTTAATTTGTTCCTTCACAAATACATATTAAAATATTTCAACATTTTTCTGACAAGACCATTCTTCATTATATAATTAGGCGCGGTGCGTTTTTAATCTTGTAATAGCTACAAGGAAACGTCAGGTTTTAAAATACAATGTGTGTCCCGCGGTGCACACATATGACGCTGTGTGTGTCTTTGAAGAAGAAGAAGAAGATCGTGTGACCTGGTGCTCTCCCACACAAGCACCAACCAACACTAACGGGTATCGCGTTTTCATTAAGCAGTCTTCTTCGCATGCCTAAGCAAGATGCGTATCTTGATATCTTGCCTATTGTTTTCAGTGAGATTAATGTGATTTTCACGCCTTCAAGGAATTAAGTTAACTAAACAAGCCCAATTAATTTCAAATAATTATTTGCAACGAAATACAAGACAATGAAAATATATGCATGGCTTGACTTCAAAAAAAATTATGTAATTTACTTGTTGTCCACGAAATTGTGGATCATCATAAATTATTTCAACAGCTTGGAAATAAATTGATTTGGATTTTCGAAATTTTAATGTTTTGTATACAATTTGATGCATGTTTCTATCAAATTATTCATTTGAAATACCGAACTCGTAAATCAACTACAGAGTTACTGTATAATTATTGCGGACATTAAAGTTTATTAGTCGTTTTATAGTTAATATATTTATTTTGTCAGTGTGAATATTTCCATTCGAATGAGTAAAGTAATTTTCATAAAACTGTTATTTTGTTATATACTAAACAAGCTTCATGCGTTATTATTTCATTAATTCCTTTTATGTGAAATGAGTGTATACAGGAACGTTTGTATTTATATAATAAATTCTGCAAAATGAATTTGTTTTTAAATTATAAATGTTGTATACCTACAATAAATATTGACTGGCTCGTATTTCCCAATTTAACTTATAATTAAAAAAATATTTTTGTCACATTTTAATTAGGACTATGAGCGTTTCCAGTTTCAACATTAATTATTACTTTCGTCCTAATATACTTTATTGATATTTTATATTATTTTTAAAATGTTTGATTTAAAAGCTAATTTTCGCATTTAACATCTAATAAAAAAATTAAAGATAATGTTCGTCATTTTCCTTTAAAGTTGCTTTATTCAAATAATTGAATTTATTTTTAATAATTTATTTTAAAATAAATAAGTTTGATTCTGATAAAATAAATTAATTCGAAAAATTATTGAATCGATTATCCGAGTTGTGCAGTTGTACTCGTGTATTACATAATTTTTATCCTCGGCAACGCACACGTTCTTGCAGATAAGAGTCGCACACACGTCGAGGTCGAGGTTTGTGTTCTCGGCAGTCATTGAGATTTATCTAATAAAATACCCGGCACGGTAGCATGGAGTTTATTTTGAACCCGTGCCTATTACGATCGTATCATACACACTATTAATCAATCATATTTTGATATGTGATTGCTTTTTCAAATTGAATTCGATTTATTGTTAAAAGATGTACATTTAAAGATCAATGCACCTACCTGTTTCCGTGTAAGGTGTGAATCGATTGAAGTAACACCGGAATATGTGAAGTTATAGTAGTGGTAGTAGCGGCGACACTGACACTGTCCTTGGCCTTGTCTCTTCGCGTTGCTTTCACGGTCACAACCACAACAGAAATGCTTCGCAGAACGACGAACTTCTTCTTTTCCTGCAACAAGTCTGCAAGCACATCAAGTGGTGGGGTTATGCCCACTACCTTCAAGTCGACCAGCAGGTGGAATATAACATATTTATAACTCGCAAACTCTATCATTGGTCGACCGATACCGAACTTCTTTTCGATTGACTTCTTCTTCCTCTTGTCGCGAAGAATACCGCAAACATTTAGAAACTACCCCACAAATTCATTCGATGGGAAAAATCGAATTGGATCGTTACGAATACCGCTTTGGTTCCAAAACCGACTTCCGTAATGACCTCATTCGTATGGTGATTATGTGCATTCTGTTGACATTATACAGAAAACGAAATCGCGAAAGGAATTTAAATTATCTCACTTTGAAGAATTAAAGCGTTTGCTTACGATGTCGCATCTTGTTTAAGCTTTAATGGGATTGTAATTTGCTACGTTTAAAAATAATGTATTATGTCGTTTACTGGATTATTTACTTATTAATTACAAAGTATACGCAAATATTCCAATTAATTATTTAAGTGTGTGGAGAATGGCGAAATGTATGTATATCATTTAAATGTTGGGTATGATTTCTACAAAAATATTCTTATATTGTTTGTTCATTTTATTTTTTATAATTGTTTAATACAAATGCAGAATTTGTCTAAATTTATTCGCATCAATTTATCAAAACGTAGCCACATAAATTGGCTTTTTTCATTTTATTAAAAAGAAAAATTGTGAACCATTTCACACTTGTAGAAAATGTTAAGAATTTTAATTTTACTATTCATTGCCGGATCTGGAACAAAATGGTCGCTGAAAATGAACGACTGAATATTCTCAATCACAGTACCTTTACTTGGACGAAAGCTCGATGCTTTTGACACGACAGAAACTATCCCTCTAGAAATTTATTTTCTTAATACATTATATACATTATTTGCTGTTTCAAAATGCACGCAGAAACATACACAACTGCTCTTGTATCTTAACAGTACCGTTTTCTCTTTCAGTACATAAAAATTATGCATTAAGGAATTTTTGTAATTCCTTTGCTTTAATTGCGACGTGCCAACGCATAATTTTTTGTAATTTCCTTCATTACAGTTTAGTCAAAGGTGATAAAACAATTCAACCGGGTAATTACGTTATTATGTAATTGCTCGAGTACAAATTAGATAATAATAATAATAAAATGTTTGTAACATAACGTCAAGGCAACATTAACCAGATTATAGGAAACTGAGAACAAATTGTCTACTTACCGCACTTTGTTAAAGAATACCTTCGTCGATCGTAAGTGTTAATACCACCAATTAACTTTCTAATCGTCGTAAAATTCCAACAAATATAACTTTATATTATGTATGTAGATGGAACCATTCAATCCGCACATTGTAATTTTGATTTTTATTTTATGTTTATTTTAATAGAGTTACAAGTCTATGTGTTGAATTGTTTTCGATGATAAATGAAAAATAAAAGAAATATCGATCAATCGATGTAATTTAGTTTCTATTATTGAATAATAAAAATCGATTAAAAGGATATACAATTATTCAAGCGATAGAATGTACGAAGAATAATCGATCTGATAAAATATTGCATGTGAATATTTAATTTTAATTGTCGCTTTGTTATACTGATAAGTATACCAATTGGCATTTATAAGAAGTGGTTCAGTAAGAAAAGAAACAAATGTATAACAAATATAACCTGTAGTCATTTAATTTAAAATCATAAACAAATTGACGGCGAAACCAATCAAATTATTTTTCGTTTCGTGTTCATTAATATACGTGTACGAACGAAGCAGAAGACCGATAAAACTCAACATCGTAAGTTATTAGCTGAAGAAATGTACCATACCGGGATACTAGTACTACTACATTTAATTATGCTTGGGAGTTATTTCGTGTATTTTTAATCTCGTAAACCAGAAGACGGCGTGCACTCGCGGAAGAAGTCTTAAAGGCCTTTACACCATACCTAGATGCAGACACCACACACAAAGAATGATCTCATGATTCACATTGTGGATACGCATTGCACGTGAACTTCTTTGCAACATTAAACAACTCGAAATTTACATAATTAATGCTTCTATTTTCAGTTATAATTCATAATATAATTATTTTTAATAATACAGTCCCAGGCCATTTACATTAATTACTTGAAAAATTAATACAGTAGATTTAGTTTTTATTTAATTTTTAATTACACGTTCAAATGAATGTATGCATTTTGCGTATTTCATTGTTTTCAACAAGTCTGCAGTTTTAATTGAATATAAACTCTCCTGTTAAAATTAACATCGAATTAATATTTTCCAGAATTGTTAAATTCTTTCCCATGAAGTCGCTAAGGTTATTTTTTTTTATTCGACGTATAGAAGAAAATTTGAGAAAATTTAATAATTTTTAGAGATTTATTTCTCTTCAAAATATTTGTGACTGCATTTGTGATCTGTACGGAATAAGTGTAATAATTTTAGCAACAAACAGTTGCATTTATATGAAAACTATGTCCGCAAAAACGACAGTTCAAAAAAGAAAAATATCGCGATTTTTGGAAACAGCTTTAAGATAAAAAAGTAATGATTTCACAACGGGTTCAGAGAATAAAATTAGAATTAAAAAATCAAGAAAACTTCAATGAACAACATTCGTTGCGGCGGCGGCGTCCGTAATGTTCCGTATAGGGTCGCTGAACGACAATTGCTCATGGACTCCTCGCGTCCTTGTGATGAACTCGCAAGACCATCTCCGTGTTTTACGTTCCAACGGTATGACGAGAGGAATTCGTTCAATGTCGGCGTTGGTCGGAGTATGTGTTACGAATTTCTGTTTTTGGTGCGGACAATCAAATTCCATTTGTTTTTATATTTTTTATGTATTCTGTTATTATTATGATTATGATTAATGGTCGGAAATGTTAAAGCCATCTTCTACTCGTGTGATGTGAACGCTCACATCAGGAAATCTTCATGTAATTTAAAACAGAAATCTTTTGGAAAACTGTTATTTTTTTAAAATTTGCCCTCATACCTCATAGCCTTTATATACTTGCGTGAAATTTGATGGATTTCGTGGTAGGGGTCTGAATTTGTTTAAATGAAAGTGGGGTCGCGGTATATAACGTTATCTTTGTCTAAAGGTAACGTATTTGTTGAAAAATTCAATTCAAGTTTGAAATCGAAAAATGCACAATTTTATTTGCTCCATATGACAATATATGAGTACATATATGTTTCCCTTTTTTGATACTTAGAAATGAGATTAGTTCCAAAGTGTACAAACAATCAAAAATTGACTATTCCTTCGCTAAATTAATAATATTTTAGTAAGATATTTCATGCATTTTTCCACTGATTTTGAGCTTTAAATCTTTTATGAATATTTAAGTAATATTTAAGTATTTATTTAATACGGGTTTAAAACAGCAATTACGTATCCACTATAATTTGTACATTAATAACCTGATAATATATTTGGACACCAGTTCCCTTGGCTCAATTTCCTTATTTTTTTGGCGCAGTATTTTTTTTTTTTGTTGCATAAGGATATTAAATCGTATATAAATATTAAATAATTACTCTCCCGTACGAACAAAATGTAGCTCGATTAATTACATAAATCGTTAAAACTCATTTCAATTTAATCAACAAATTAATCGACAATTAAATCACACCGGAATGACGGAAGTGATTGTAATGAAGCAGCTTTGAAATTTTTCTGTCATTCGTTGCGATGATACTCGACTGTTAAGCACCAGTAATAAGTTCTATGGTGTTATAGTTCCTTCCAATTAATTAGCCGTGGATATATACGCAAGTTAATGGTTAGGTCTTCCCACGAGATTGCACCTGTTCGTTCATAACGATAACAAGAACGAGTTCAGGGATTTTTCAGATTTACGGAAAAATGGTCTGGTTTATGTAAAATTACGCAACACGGACTCGCTATTTCTTATATCTGCAGTAAACAATTTTGCATATTTGATGTCACAGTACAAGTGTTTAAATGGGACTGACTGTCTGTTTTAAAAATATTTCTCGTTTCATTTTTAATGTAAAGACGAAGAATGCTTGTTAAATGGAAAATAGTATACCTTCGAACGTTGCAATAAACGAAATATAAAAACTTGCTTGTTTGTTGTTTTTATTGTTTAGTTTCATTATCCAATTATGTGAGATTGAAAGATGATTATACGTCAATACAATTGGTTGGAATTCTCGTTGTAAATATTAATGTATCGACGATTCAATAACCATTCTTCTGTTGAATTTTTCTTTTTTGTCTATTCGCACATAGTTTTGCTTTCGTAGTTTTACTTCCGCAATTTTTTTTTCGAAATGAAGTGCTCTTTCCTGATCACAATCTCTTCCTGCTTGATTATAGTTTGGCGTTCGATGCATTAACCCAATTTGTTATTATTTCCAAAATATTAATATTTTTAGGTAACTTTATTTTCATTTTTATATCCTTTTACCTTTCACTTAGTATTTTACGTTTTATAGTTATTTCCTACAGTTTGTGGTATTTTTTTTCAATTGTCTTCTTTATATATATTATATATACATATGTCGTTTAATTTGTTATTACGGAAATAAGCTAAATTTATTTAAAAGCTTTTTAATTTTATAGATCATCAGAAAAAACGTATAATGCAAAAAAAAGGCATTTTCTAAAAAAAATAGTCATTATTAGTCGACAATGTGTCGGGGTGTATCGTAGGTGTTCGAAAATTCAGTTTGAAAATTAAAACGATTGATAAAAGTTATTTTAAACTTGGCGTTAAAATTTTGCTACACACACATCGCTTCATAGTTTATTTTTTTTGTGATTTTTAAATAGAACATATTAATTAAATTCGATTATCAAAGTGTGTATGTGTATGTTCTTGCACAGATGGCGTCAATGGACTTCATTTTATAGAGGAAATTATAATGTCACTAGTGTACGCACAAGGCATCGTTTTCGCTTAAAAATATGCGGTAAAGTGTATAAAACATGCATCGTGCTGATATGCAATTCTATGCACTTATAAGAATACATAAATATTTTTGCGGTATTTTACCGCGCGATGCCAAGACGGTAATATAATTTTACGCTAAGCGTCATTACATTAAGTCAACTGGTCGATAGAAAAAAATTGCTAAACCACTTCACGCAGATTATGCGACGTATAATTCAGATAGAGTGACAACACGTTAAGAAATTCCACGGGGCATTAACATATCGGCCATTAATTATGGTCGTAAGATCATTAAAATATATAAAAGACTTGTGTATACATGAAGATAAGTGTTTGGGTTAACAGATTGTTACTTAAATCGTGGTTCAAATGCTTCAAAGGTCATAGCCATTTAATTGCATGTTTGAAAATGTTATCTGTCGGGTAACGATAATTTATACAATGCAATTTATCCAGTTTATTATAAGAAAAGGGACTAACAAGTAATATGCTTTACTGTCGATTCAGTAGTTTAATACACGAATTAGAATGATATGCGTTAGTTTGCACAAAGTCGTCATTCGTTGTTAAGTTGCTTTCCGATATTAGATACAAAAAGCTATTTGGAAAATTTGATATGATATGAAAAATTAAAAAAATGAATAATCAAATGCCTTATACTAACATTCGAAGAAATTTCCAATTATCAGAAAACTATTCCCATTTTCCAATTTTATTATTTAAACTTGGTTAAGTGTCATGTATCTTAATTCGTTCCATTTAAACGTACTCTTTCAGACAGATAATTTAAATGGCCGTAAATTTTCCGATTAAATCCAGAAAAATCCACTTCCACGTTATTATCGCCAAGTAAAGCAAAATTTACGATGGCTTTTACATCACATTTTACTCTTTAATGGCCGAGAACAGTACGCATATTATTATTGTGTTTTAGATCAGAATTGTCGAATGGAGTCCATTGAAGTTTGACTGAAGTTTTTAACGCAAATCTAATGCATGTGCAAAGCACTTTTCCCAACATAAAAAGGATACAAATATCCAAATTTTTTGTGTTACTGAAGTCATTAGAGTACGTCCTTGAACTCGCGATTACACCTGCTACCGCATATAAATTATTGCACATGTTTCACATCTAGATACCGGCGTCAACTTTCATTAAAATAATTGGAAATGATTCAGTTTAATCAGCAGAACGCAATATGACGCTAGACATAATTATAATAACAGACGTATGCGCGCCATAGAGGTGCATTTGAAACAATTCAGATCCTGTATATTAATCCAATACGGTCTTAATTGTGAAAAAATTGTGGAAAATATAATGGGTACGTTGAGCAACATCGTTAGCGCGTTCTGTCACTTTTCTTCTTTAAAATGCCTTCTTTTTATCTTTGTTATCTTCTCGCTAATTACGCAATACGTATTCGATTTTAACGAAGTGGGCGTTGTGGGTATTGTGTTGGAATTTATTAACTCACGCAAGTTCATTATTTTAGTTTTGTTTATGTTGTTCAATGATAAATAAGCATAATTACGATTTGGTTAAATTGTTTTAAAAAATGATTGTATATTTCAGCAATGCGGTGGAAATACACAATTTCAAGGAATCAATTATACCCGGGCTTAAGAAAATCGGACTTTATATCTTTAATGATAATATTTCATGATAGTTTTACTATGTGTTAACCTTAATTATTTTAGTGGATCATCGAAGAAAATGAAATCTAAAACTGTTATAAAAGTACAAGTGCAGAATGTGAGAGTGTCTTTCTTTACTTTCTGTAGTCACGACGTAATATAATTCAATTAATCCGTTAAATGTTAACACATTTTGTATGATGAGATGTCCGTCTCTGTCGATGAATGTCCGACAAATTAATTTTTTTAAACGTTTGGTTCATTCGTATAGGTTAAAGAAACAGTTATAGCTCGTGATGATTCATAAAAAAATTGTATGATGGGTTACAATTGAAAATCTGCATGAAGCCATGTTTTAATCGTTTTTATCTCCATTCAATATAGACAAAATCATGTTAATAAATAAAATTATCGTGAAATATGTCACCTTTGAATAACCCTAACGGAACACCATTAAATGTTGCACGTCTACAACGAATATCAGAAATAGTGTAAGTAGGTCGATCGTACGTAATTATAAAAATTGTCATATCGTTCGTATTTAATTGCTTCGTAAAATTATTAATTCGTGATGTAATTTAACCATCGTTGCCGTTCAGACGTCTCGTAATTAGAATGAAATTATGTAATTGGATTAACGTAGCGGTAAACTGCGCATAAAGTGGGTAACGAAGACACACTTTAATGTCGCTTTTCGAATCTCTTTTCCAATTTTTAACCTCGCAAAGGTGCAAATGTGCGCCGCTGCGTTGGATGTCGATCGGAAAAAGTAGGTTCGAACGTACGTGCGCGGACCAACTTACCCATACATCACGTTTAGGTTACTTCAGCCGAGTATAAATTTATTGTCGTTAAAGTAACAAGTAAATTTATCGTCGGAAAACGTGAACATATGGTTCGGATCTGCGCTTGGCGTACTGGCGAAACCTGACCACCTACAATACTATAAGACACTAGGAATTGATGATGATGTGAGGGGATTTTTCCCTCTTGACGGAAAACATGCAACTTTAATTTATGGTGCGATATTATATGCAATTTATTATAGAAGTACCCATGCACGTGTCTGTATTTTTTTTTTAGAAAAATGCAACCAATTATGTATAGTTTTCATTTGATGTTTCTTACAACAGGAAAATTTTTATACAGATAAAAAGTTTTGTTTGATGTAAATTTATTAAACATTTCAACTTCAGATTCAACCCCTCATCCAACAAAGTGTAGTTCTGCATTCTCTGGATTTCATGATTTGGAGGGTGTGTAGTCTGATGGCCACACTTAAGCCTCTGGAAGGGGCCCTCTAGAACTTCTCCCTGCTCTTCATTAGGCCTCAAGCCAACCGACAGTTTGAGAACTTTACTAGGCTAGCAGATGAGGACACCATAGCATAGCATAGGCCTAATGATCACCGTGTATAGCCAGAGGGGGCTCTTAGGACTCTGACTCCAGGTTCTACCCACCGCCCTGCGGCAATGTCAGAAAGAAGCGCATGTTTTATTTACTTTATCGTCTAAGTGGTTTTTCCAAATTAGTTTCTTGTTTTGACTTGACTTGATCTTTTGAAATAGGGTAATTTGGGTTTCTTTTAGCTTGGGAAGGATCATAGTTCCCAGCTTCTTTTTTTCCTCGCGAACAAGACTAACTCTGTCCTGGCGGCATTCACCATGAGAGAGGGTTCTGTACACTGTAACATCCAACATAGGCAGGTACAGATAGTTACAGAAAACCATTAAAAATTATCTATTGAATAATAAGTATATAGTGAATAAAAGGATAAAAAACATATAAAAAGGACATTGCAATTCCAAAGTTTTATTAATTGTAGATTGTCAAATTTCAAACTTTGAACCGCAACACGTCCACAAAAAACTATATAAAACGATTTAGTAATTATGAAAGCTTTTGAAGTTTTATACAACTGCCTTTTAATACCCTTTCTAATTAAACATACTTTTCCGAGCAAAAAAGGAATTTGGAACTTTTACGACTTAATGAATAGTTTTGTTCATTAAAATTGCTTTTGTCACGTTTTAATGAACGAAGAAAGTAATCAGAAATGAACGCGCAAACGTGAAAAAATCTTGCGTTCTGTTATGTGAGTTTTATAATGGTTTACCGATAGAACATTTCTTTCATTATAAAGTACGTTCAGAATACCATTATTCCATTTAAATAAAAATAATCAAATTGTGTCACGAAAGACACCGTTTATCGACAGTCGTAATATCTGCGTACATCTAAGAAACGGAAAACGTCTTTTTTTTTTAAACTGTGTCACACTTCTGTCGATCTCATTATTCCGCAAGAAATAATTTTTTTTCTTCGTAATTAAAAACAGAAATACAATTAAACGGTTATTGAGCACCATTATCTCACTAAAGAAGAATTGCAGAATGAGTTTAAAATAACTAAGCCATAACGAAAAAGGAAGAATTTCAGCAGTTTCTTGGAATGACCGTCGGGCCGACGCGGAAAAAATCGAACGCGGCACGAAATCGATAAGAAAATGTGAAAATAAAACTGTTCGCAAGCGTGAAATGCAAAGAGAGGTGCATTTATCAACGTAAGTGGTGGTCCAGATTCTTCGTTTAAAAATACCAGGAAATAAACTACTTGCTTTTATCTACGTAACAATTCTAAATGAAATTGTGTACTTTCACGGTATTTGTAAACAAAAATAATTTACATCGTGCAGTTTTGTACGTACTTACTGGCGTGTACCACATCTTTGCACCATTTTTTTATTTGCTTAATTATTTGATTAAATTATTTAATCTGCAAATTGTTCGCAACACAAAGTAAATAAAACAATACGCCTTATATTACACATTAATATATAGGCTGTCAATCGTCAGTTATAAGGTCCAGCTGTGCTAGTGTTAACTGTTACCACCTAATCGCTCTGAGCTACTTGTTATTAATTAAAACGCTAGAGACGACGTGGGCTGTTATCTGACAAAAGTGTCAATAGTGCATTTCCTACCGCCGTCGATAATTAAATTAATTCAGACGCTTATGGGCAACAAGTTAGCATATACCTTTTTGTTTTTCCTAAATCTCATTTCCTACTTCTATATTAGGTCTCTGCATCGGGCTATTTTAAACGTGTAATTGCTTTGAGAAAACGTTGGTTTTACTTTTCAAATTGGTATCGCGTCAAGATATGTTTTACACGTCCATAAAATTTACAACTGTCTTCAGATGTAACTCGCTTTAAATTGCATACATCTTAGTGCATTTCAAGTACTTATATAAAAAAAATAAATTAATTACGTTGATTGTAGAATTTAATTGACTATAATTATAGACCCATAAAACCAACGTAATTAAAGCGAGGATTGTAGAAAGGAAATGCCGAGTGGGTTACAATGTATTTGAAATCGTTTGACAAACTTTGTATGTTTCTTCTGTTACTGTGAGCGTTATTTAGAATATTGAAAACTAGAAATGGACTTTGTGGGTCAGTTACTAGGACAGATGCTTGATAGGAGACATGTTTGAATCGTATCGCTGTATAACAATCCCGTTTGCGTAGTTTCATCATTGCAAAAACGTCTCAACTTTGTATTAACCAACTGTTAGGTAGCTTTTCGCAAACTTATTATATAAAAAAGCAAGTTTTATCAATAGAATTGCCCTTTCCCTTTTTTTCTGAAACGTACGAGTTACATCAACGTGAACAATCCTTCTTGCGGGTTTGCATTTAAGAATAGTACAGCTTTGTATGATTATTGTAATTAGCTTCAATTATAATTATTGCTTTATGATCGACTCTTCATTTACAGTTACGTGAATTTACGAAACGAACTAAACATTTTTTTAAAAGTTCCTCGTCGCATCGATGTGACTTAGGTTTCGTTCATAACCTCAAATGAAAAATTCTCAAAATAAAAATGGAAAATTTTGGTTTAATAACGATGTTCAAGTTGCTACCACAACATTTTTTTTAACTGAAAATATTTCCCCACAACAAATATAAAGTAAGGTGGGGTAAGTGTGTATCTGGGGCAAGTGTGTATGCGGCCAATATTTTTCAAACCTTTGGTTTGCAACTGGCGCTATCTCGTATACATTGAAGGAACTAACAGTAGTAGCTTTCTAACCTAGAAAGAAGTTGACATGCGCATTGCATCGACCAAAGTATTCAGTTTTTGGAAAGTTTTTAATCGCGTACAGTTAGTGAGGTGAACACGTTATTTTAAATCTTTATTCATCCACACGCAATCATACTTTTTCAAAGAAGCTATTGTACAACTAGATAAGAAATAATGCATTTTTAAACTAAGAACGTTATTTTTAAGTTAGTTCATCAATT
>JAFFZR010027480.1:0-39440 GCA_018397195.1 Lethrus apterus | reverse complement strand
TGTGGAGTTCTACAGGTACACCAGCAAGTTAGAATTCATATCGTACTCTAGCCTTATCGTTTCTTAACGTTCACGTTTTTGATTCACTCCATTATCTCTATTAGTACCTGAAGAACACAAGTTTATAGCATTATTATTATTATTATTAGTTTATAGCAAATTAGTGGGGAAACCATTAGACCAGGGGTAGGCAACGCGGCGCCCGCGGGCGCCATGGCGTCCCCGATCGATTTTTAATGCGCCCTCGCTGGACTAATGGACGATATGAATTCTAACTTGCTGGTGTACCTGTAGAACTCCACAGGGTGTTACAAAATTTATGAAAAAAACACGTCGCAATTGTTACACACTGTATTCATAAAAAAATAATTTTTTTACAAAACGATAGTACATTCACATTTTTGAACAAAAAACCTATCATATAAAAAAAATCATTGATATCGGACACATGGTCTAGGCACAAATTAACTTTAAAAATTTGGTTAGTTTTTGGTGGTGCGTTAATTCCTTGGAGTAGTGTATTATAAATCACTTTTCCATATTGAAAAATACTGATAGTATAGCTATAGGTCTGTAATTGTTTACGTTATTTTTTGTTGCTTTCTTATACCCTGGAATATTTTCGCTTTCTTGAGACTATTTGGAAATTTCGTTTATAACGTGGGCAAAAGGGGCCGACTTTTTTCACTACTATAGAATATAGACTAATATATACTATAGAATATTTCTAATTAATTGCTGGATCTCTGTTGAATAAATGGGTGTTAGAAAGATGTTACAGCTGTATAAATTTTGCGTATAATTGTTGAACGGGCGTAAATTTCCAACTTCCACTTCTAAATTCTTAACTTTACTTAGTGAGTGCCTGTTTTCTCACTGCATTATTCTAATAAATGAAAACTCTTTACATTTTATAAAACATTACCGTAACTTCTTCTTTATTAGCAGCACTACGCGTTTTGACTTTTGATTTCATATCGGACATTATTTTTTATTTATCTTTGATTTACTGCATCGTCAAACACGCACCGCAGGAACATAAGCACGTAACACGAATTAAGTATCCGAATTCAATAAATTCCTTAAATACGAAGGCTGGAAGTTTAATAGTGGCAAGACTGCTGTGGAAGCGAAGCGAGACGCGATGAATTATTCTCACCACATATTAGTCTATGCCTTACCTATCTTACAATAAATTGACTCTTCCTCCCAAATCAATGCGCATACGGTATGGCGAGGAAAAGATGTGTTTTCGTCATGTTCAGAAAGAGGAACAGCGAAGTTGGTTGAAAATTGAAAATGCTCGTGGTCGCACAGCAAGATAATGTCATGAAGGTCTTATTGAAGCGTGTGGGGAAACATCATTTTGCAGGGTAATGCTAGGGCACACACGGCACGCCCTGTACTTGATCTGTATAATCTTTGGGGTTGGGAAATACTTTTCCATCCACAATATTCAACGGATTTAAGCCCATGTACTTTCACTTAATCCCAAAAACGAAGGAACTGTTCCAGAGATTACGCAAGCAACAGATCGCTCTATCAACCGAGCAGACGCTGCTAAAGGCATACTACGACTTCCACATCGCTGACAACGAGTTGTTAACAATGTAGGTGCCTATAATAAAGGACTGTAGTAGTTTCACAGTATCATTTTTGTAATAAATAAATAAATAAATGCCACTATTAAAGTTCCAATCCTCGTATTATTATTAAAAACATTCTCTTGATACAATAAAAATCAAAATTACGTATTATTAAAATAAAATTATTACTTAACGTTATGTTAAATATGTTAGTTTTTTCAATTCAATATAATAAATGGTGACTGTAATATCACAGCTAAACAATTTCCAATGTAACTTCCGTTGCAGAAACGACATTAGACTGCATTAAATAGAAAGCTTCTTGTTTGACTATAATTGCAATTCTAAACGAATCTAGTCGGAAATGCAACAACTTTCAAAATCTACATTGGTACCACGTATTAACCCATTGGCATTAATGTGCCAAGCCTACTCCAATATAACGAAATCACTGTTAGTCAAGTGCAAGGACGGGCAAAACAAATGCAATTATCATTTTTCATCCATAGAATATAGAGAAAGGGTACGTGCAATTGTAAATGAAAACAATGATTTGTCATTAATTGATTATTCAATATGAAGTTGGTATCAAACAAATAGATACAACTTAGAGGGATAAAGATTGTTATCTTTATACGAGAAACTTACACATAATTGTATGTTGTTTAACAAAACCGTTATTAATTGTAGACTCCGTTTTCAAAATATAAAATAAAACATAAAAACAAACGTAAAAAAAAATGAACAAATTAAATGCCTAGAAGGCTTCTTGAATAGCGACAAACCTAAAAGATGAACTAAATGCAAGGACAATGATCATCGACAGACGTTAATAAAGACAAACATTCTCAAGCCAGTAGAAATAACTAATACAAAATGGTCCATTGAGATGACTATATATTCAGTATGGACGAAGATAGAATGGTCAAGCAAGAGAGAGGGAGAATCGAAAAAAGGAAGGTAACGTAAAATATGGAGGGAGGAAGTGAAGAAAGGAACAGCCAGTAGAAATAACTAATACAAAATGGTCCATTGAGATGACTATATATTCAGTATGGATGAAGATAGAATGGTCAAGCAAGAGAGAGGGAGAATCGAAAAAAGGAAGGTAACGTAAAATATGAAGGGAGGAAGTGAAGAAAGGAACAGCATCAAGAGGAGGAATACTGAGTACGATAGCGTGAACTATACCCAAGAATCACTTCCAATCTAACCTTACACGGAAAGGTAGAAAGAAGACAGTAAAATCAATTACTGTTTGAAAATCATATATGAAATTATTTAGAAGAGCCATTAATGCCGGACATTCTAAGTTAGTCATAAAAAAATGTAGAATAGCAAAAACATAAAACATACTACAGCAAACAATTTGCAAGAGATGACAATAGTATTAAAAACTCTGTAGCCTCATAGTAGTTTGGAAATGCTAACAGTTTGTAAGATTTGATAGGGACGACATAATTCCTATGGAAATGTAGAAACTGAAGATAGCCGTTGTGATTCTGAAAGTGATTCTATTATTTATTGAATAATGTAAGTTGTCAGTGGATAAACTTAATGTAATTGTATTGCTAATTAAAAACCGTTCTAAAAGTTTGTAAGATCACTAATTTAATGCACGTAAGAATCTTAAGAACCTTATGTATTGATTGATTTGATTGCTTAATATATTCATAACTAAAGTAAAACAAGAAAAGAACAATTTCATCTAAGGAATTTTTTATTGAATACTTGACTAGTGTCGCGGTATACACAATAAAACTATTTGCAGACAGCAACCGTAGTATTAAATACATTAAGTACGAAACTAACGCACGTGTATTTGAAAAATCCAGACCTTGGTTGGTAAATGTAAAACGAAAATTAAACGAAGACTATGGAAACGTCTACAACACTGTATGCCTATTATTTTGTTCTTATTTATTATTGCTCATTCTTTAAAGTTTAAAGTAATAAATTATTAATTACGCAGGTATACAAAACTTGCAAATATACATATAAGCTCACGTACGTCGTGCATAACCTTGAACTTGGACTTTCACAATGGAAGATTTATATCTTAAATTTGTAATGTAAGAAAGTGAATTTAAATGTGTATTAATATTATTATCTGTCATGTTTAATTTCAAAATGCACTAATTATCCTGCATGTAACTGACAGTTTCCTCCTTATTTTTCTTCTCATGCGTCATCATATAAAATTATTTCAAAATTGAAATCTTCTCATGGTCGCGTCGACCTGTAACTTACCATAAATTAAGAATTTCATTGCTTTATTACTAAATATGCGAGTGTACAAATTACACCTTCCCAACACATAATACTATAGTGTAAGTTAAGTATTCAGTATTAATGTCAACGATTGCAACACTTCACGCGCATCATGTTCTACCAGTGAGCTATATATATACAATACATAAGATAATTTATTACTTTTGGATTTCATGCAGTTCACCGTTAAATATTTTTTATTACGTTGCTGGTTATTTGTAATTAATAAGCAAAACAAAACTTATCATCCACGACATATTTATTATTTAATTAATCGTTCTTAATGACATCGTAATTTAAAATATTTTATGTTAATAAAGATAGAAATACAACAGTAAAATCTCAATGTTGGATTCGGTATTTACGACAAGGTTTACCGTAAACACAGAATCCTATTACCATAGTCCGATATAATTCAAGGTTATCAAGTAGCATCATTTCTGAAGAATGTTGTAATTATTTATTGCAAAATTATCAGAAACGTTCAAATGTCTCATTAGGCGCCGCATTACTTTTCTAATGATGATTTAATCTGTTGTAACGAAAGTTATCTTTTCACTTTTGAAGTACATAATTGTAATGCAAATGTACCCTATTAATTCCTAACACAGAACAGTTTCAGTGTCAAGTTTATGGGGTCAATGAGGACCCATTACGACAGCGGAATTACATTGCATACAAATCAATTAGAAAAATAAATATTGTTGCGTATCGACGATCCTATGCAATTAAGACATGACCACCGTCATGTCACATTACTAAAATTGTTTTCTAGGGCGTCATTGGTCGAAGAAATTAAATTGCAAAAACTTTTATATTCTTTCTTCATTTAGGTGTTTGTTAATTTTTCTTATTAAGTGAAACAATAGTTGTCGCGTATTGTTCAAGTGTTGTGCATAATGGTGAACAAAGTTGCTGTAAGTCTGTATAAATGTAATTGAAATGCATGCTTAAATAGGTCATAGATATCAATAGGAATGTTATAGGACCGTTTTTTTCCCATACGTTATTTTATCGAAGCAACAAAGCGTGAACAATAATAATAGAAATGTCTGGTCAGTTGATTAATATAAATTATGACAATAGCAACGTTTTCTAAATACAACAAACAAATAATGAAGTTCACTTTTAATTAGGTATCCAAAAAAAGAACTCTCGAATTGAGTCCACTTTATTAAAAATAAATGTCTCAACTAATAATATACAACTTTCAGCTTTTTCAAATTCTTTCTTATTTTATTTTTTATCAAATAGTTTCACCTGAAATGCATAAATTTACGTGCCGTTATAAAAAAGTATTCTACATAAATTAATTTTTTTGCATCAAGTTGTAGTGATTATAGATTTGAAAATTTTATTCACAATTTAGTTATGACACGGAAAGTTAATAACTTCAGGAAACATTTATGATAAAGGGAATAAGGGAACAGATTGTATAGCTAGTTCACTATCCATTGGCGAGATACCTGCACAAATGATTTACAACTTCCGTTAAAAGTTACAGAAACGATCATTTACAAGCGGAATCCCTTCACAATCACATCGGGGGCGCCCGCAATCGGTAAATGTTTTTAATCGCATCGTGTTCTTATTACACATATTATTAAAAATATTTGTTGTGCCACTGCATCTTTATCTCATTTCATTTTATGGCAGGAGTACTCCAGATAAAAAGGTTCGAGTGACCCTTTTCAGCAGGTCGTCTCGCCAATGGCTAGCGAACTAGCTATACGCCCCGAATTTCTCATTTCTTATGCAAACGAAAAATTACATTCCTTTTGTAAACAAAGGATTAAAAGGGCAAAAAAATATACTATACCAAAAATTATTTTTATTTACTTAGAAAAGAAAACATTATACAGTGACCGGCAGAAATGTAAACATATGGGAAATTATATGGTAAAATTCGTTTTGGGGGATAAGTTTTGCAAGTACACAAACCCAAAAATTCGTTTTGAATTAGTACGGCGGGTAATTGAAAAAATATGCTACTAATCTGCAAAAAGTAAGGTTAGATGACATGATATCCCAAAAAGGTATTTGAAAAAGTTGCTTAGAATTCAATTCTGAGGCTGTGTACAAATTTTTGTAAACATATTAAAAAAAAATTAAAAACCACAATTTTTTTCAATTTTTTTAAATTAAATTACATACTCCTTTTATGGGTTTTAGCAGCTCAACAGAAGTAAACTCTCTGAATTTCGTTGACAATCAAACAATTTTGTCAATTCTTGTATAACTAACAGAGTTAAAAGTAAATATTAGGTTTTCAGTATGATAGTTGCTGTTGCAAGGGACTGTATAAAGTACTAATAAATAAATTTTTAAATTGTTTGTATGGTTAAGAAGCATCTGTATTCTTATTTGCTCCTGTTTATTGCTTATTATTTAGTATAATTTATTTATTACTACTTTATACAGCCCCTTGCAACAGCAACTATCATACTGAAAACCTAGTTTTTACGTTTAACACTATTAATTATGCAAGAATCGTCAAATTTGTTTGATTATCAACCAAATTCAGAGAGTTTACTTTTGTTGAGCTGCTAATACCCAAAAAAGTGTACGTAATTTAATTTAAAAAAAATTGACAAAATTGTGGTTTTTAATTTTTTTTTAATATGTTTACAAAAATTTGCACTTAGCCTCAGAATTGAATTCTAAGCAACTTTTTCAAATAACTTTTTGGGATATCATGTCATCTAACCTCACTTTTTGCAGATTAGTAGCATATTTTTTAGATTAGCCGCCATACTAGTCGTCACGTGAAATGAGTCAAAACGAAGTTTTGGGTTTGTGGACATGCACAACCTATCCCCCAAAACAAATTTTACCATATTTCAATAATAAAAAAAATTCCCTTATGTTGCAACATTTCTGCCGGTCACTGTATATACAAACATTTTCTTCACTTTTATATCTGAATTTTTTTGCGCTTAAAATTTATTGGTAAATATCCCCTTAATATTTTTTTTCTAACAAACACATGATTTTAAAATTGTGTCTTTTTACATTGAATATAGTTTTGTTATTCAGTTTGGTTTTTAATCATGAAAAAACTAAATTTTATATTGAAACAATTTATATTTCAGTAGATTTTGTATGGTATTTTAATGTTGCTCCAATAGCATTTTATGCATATTTGTGGATAATCAATCACCACCATCACCAACAAAAATAAGTTGAAAATCTCAATGTCTATTATTATTATTAACTTTTCCAAAGTCGAAATTCATCATTTTCAGTCTTGTGGGTTTGTGTGAAAAGAAAAGAAAAACCACCCTTTGTTGATGAATGGTATTATATCATATTCGGAATTTATGTAAGAGAAAAGGCGATGGGAAAAAGATGGAGAAAGTTTTGTACACGGAGACAAAAATGAAAATGAGAATTAGAAAGTGGATAAACTATTTGAATGAGTGAAGCATAATTGAACGAGAGACAAAGAGAAAAATCAAATGTATAACATAATAGAAAAAATGAAAAAATATGGAATTAAGGATATGATAGTAAACAATATTAGCTATTCTTAAGAAATGGAAATTACAGAAAATATGTATAGGTAATTACTTCATAGAACTGTGGAAAGAATTTTTTACAAATCTGAGATGGAGAGTAAATAAAGAATAGTGAATAAGTGAATAAATAGTGAATAAAATATTAATTTATTGAACGACGACAAATTCTAATAAAATCATTAACAAGGTACATGATTAAGGAGAATGTTAAATGAGTTGTCTTGTCGTATCGAATTTTAGAAATAATTTATCTGCAACGGTTTGATGTATGTATATATTCCGTGAATATTGTTTGGCGTTCGGGAAGAGTTTAATTGACGTGCGGAAATATTCTAATCAGTGGATAGCTCACATTGTATACAGTAATCTGAGGTATTATTATAGGATCGGTTTATGCAAGTTTGTATACAATTTGAAGCTAGTTTGTATAAGAGACAAGGCATTATCGTATTATCGCATTAACGCCGATCGATATTAAGTTTAATTCTCTGAAATATTATAAAAAATTACGGGCATCGGAATTCTATTTTTTATGGTATGGATATTAATTATTATTCAAAGTTAGTCAATTACTTCGAACAAATTTCGATGTACAAATTGCGAGAACATTGTCGAGCGCTCGGGAAGGGTTTAATTGGCGTATGGAAATATTTTAATCAATCGATAGTTCATATTATACACAATAATCTGCGGTATTATTATTCTCGGTCAGAGTTTTGCAAATTTATATACAATTTGATATACAAGATATTGGAGTTATAATAGTACAACATTCATGTAATTATTACTAACATATAGTCTAAATGTATAGAATTTTGATATGTGATTATAAATTAGAAAAGTTGTTTCTTTTTTGTTTTTGCTCTTTCATTATAATCATTTCTGTGAGCAATTAAATTTTTGTACTGAAATACGACGCCGTAAGGTAAGTGGAATCGATTATGTATGTATGTATTTCGCAATTCGAGAATGTCTGATATTGAACTAAAATATTATTGAACTGTATTCATTATAAATAAAAAAATTATGAAAGATGATGAATTATTTTTTTCAGAAAATAGTTTTGTATAAAACTTCCATAGAAGTAAATAAACCTCTTTACAAGTAAATCGTATAAAGTTTCTAAGCTAACTCGGTATATAAGCACATATTTAAAGATTTAAATCACGTTTTATCACCCATAGTGATAGTACAGACTTTAGAAATTCAAATTGTTTTCACTTACTTAACACACGCATCGGGAATACGCAAAGGTGTATTTTCAATCGAACACATCTTCATGTAGACGATTGCTGAAGTGCAAGCTTCTTCTTCGGTTAAGCTTGTGAGGCACATATCAAGGATAGATTTTGTCGGAACCCTTGGGAAGCAAGTTACGAATGGAGATACTTTACTGTTAAAAAAGGATTCGCAGAGGCCAATAACATTTTCAGGTATTTTTTCCGAATTCGTTATTCTATCTGTTGTCGTGTGGCATTTATCGTCCAAAGACCAGCTTTCCGTAAAACTTTGTACGTCATTTTGTGTAGCTTTCATTCTTTCTGGTGTTAAAAAGTCATCTAATAGTTCGTTATTCATAGTTCCCCAGAGACCGGCTGTCTTGCCGAAATACCATCCTGCCGTAAATTTTAATCCAATTATTGCCTCTAAGGACGTCGTTCGACTAACTTACCTGAAACCTCCAGCATGCAAACGTCAAATTTCATATTACATTGTATTACAAAACCGTACTGGCTCTCTAATGTTACAATGTCAGCATCTTGATACAGATAAGCATGTCCAATTTGCGTAGGCAATGCAGTATTTTCATCATTTCCAATTTTAATAGACTAAAAAATTATAAACACAAAATAATTGATTTTGTAAATTAATTATTATATTTAAAAACTTTTTAAGTATTAATTAATGCGAAGTTATTATTTTTTGAAACAAATATTGAATTAATTGAATATTAAGTGTTACATCGATTATATATAAATCATACCTTTGTCTGAAGATTAATTTGAACTAAGGATTTCTCGATTAAAATTAATAACTCGTAGGCACGTGGATTATATTTGTCATAAGAAACGGCAATTGAAAAATTACCGTCGATAAAATCCGACGCTAGGAGATATGTACATTGCCCTTTGAAACTGTAAATTTTGCGGTCGAATGTAATATAATGCTTTCCTCCGGCCAACATCGCTTGTGCTGAAATAATTAAGGGTTAGTTAACTTGCATTTGAAACAATCGATGAGTAACCTTTGAACGGTGGTAGCCAATCAGATGGATCCATTAAAGGTTTATAATCCTGGTATAAACTAGTGAATGTGACTTTAGATGTACTAAAGTATTTTTTCATGTCTCTTATTGATTTATACTCCGGTATTTCCTGAAAATTAATTGTTTATAATGTTGGATGTCTTTGTAAATAATAAGTTACTTCGAACTTCGGCGTTTCATTAAAAGCATGCCATGACATAGGTAATTTCTGTTCTAAGTACATTATTCCGTCTGCGGGTTCGAAGATAAATTTAGTTTTCGCTTCACGATACCTGAATATTACATGAACACGATAAACACTTGTTTTATAGACTCCTTTACTACTACCAACCTGTTCTCTGCTTGCAAAGCATTCTGCTTCATGTCGGTCAACTTCAGACGGATGAGTGTTATAAATCGATGGACTCTGTTCTGCACATCAAAATAGTCACAAAACCACTTTACCTTTTCGTAAATTTCATCGTACTTTTCCATTAGGAAGCGTATAGAGGGTACATTTTTTAACGTCGTTATTTCATCGACTATTTCCGATATTACTTGCTGTAATTCCTTAGCAAATGGAACCAGTTCGAAATATTTCTGTTTTATAAAGCTCCAAACCACTTTCGTATATTTATAGACGGCACCTACTGTATCATTACCGTTTATATCCCTATAAAATCGATCTAAATCTTGTGCGAAATTTGCAAACCTCTGGAAATATGTCGAACTCATTAATTCGTTTCTTCTAATATACAAAAAATCTAAAAGACATTACATCAAATTATTTTATAATTATTAAAGCTGAGCTAATCTTTAAATATTTAATACACAATATAAAGAATTTGTAATGATTCTAATATGGGAAAATTTTGTTAGTCATGAGATAATTTTTATATTTTATATCACATAAAGAATAGTAATAATAATCACGATAAGCAAACGAAGAAAAACTCAAACCCTACTTTTTTGTATAGTTAATTAATTTCAAAATTTTGTATACTAATAAAAACGATGAAGTGTGATACGGGCCGCCGCTTCATTGTTTCTATTTAATCGAAATCTATTTCTGTGTACACAAATTATTTTTTGTAATCTGATATATTTTCTATTAGACTTAGAATAAGACGGATCTTGAGTGAATCCAAACGTATTTGAATTTCACATTTTTATCGCATTCAAAACCCCCAGCAAAAAATCGAAGGATTTTTCATTCGTATTCAGATTATTTGTATTGACTTTGAAATTGGATGTCGTAAGTCGGGATGAAATGTACAAATTAACTGGAAGTACAACTGACCAACATTTAAAGACTGATAAATAGTTATAGCTTCGAATTAATCTAAAAGTTTTTCATTTTTTGTGTGATTTTTGTCCATAACTAGAGCCCGTTTAAGTTAAGAACTCGGATACGCCATCAGTGCGTAGAAACGAATTTTCATATTTTTCGTCTTTAGTTGGCATCACTTAGTAAATTTTAATTCATGCAGCGTTTGATATTCTTCGTGCAATATTTTTCAATTTTAAAAATATATGCGATATATACAAACTTGCATGTTTAATAATTTTGTTAATAGGAATTTCCCGGCGCCTCCACCATTTTCTAATATTGAGTCTAACTGTGATATCGGAGGAGTCAATAAACATAATTCGGTATATATAACTTGGTGCCTTAATCTATGTTGAAAATTAAATTTTTGTTAGTATTATCCTATATGAATCGCTATACGAACGCCGAGATGACTGACATGCATTTTATGTATGGAATCTTTACATGTGATACTAAGTAACAAAGCACTTTTTTCGAAAAGATTTAACGCCCCGTATTTTCGAAACAAATCATCTTTCCGAAAATCATCCGAGGACAAAATCCTTAAAACGCCCAATGAATAACATGTTTAGTAAACACTCTATAAGTCTTGACGCAGACTTATAGAGTGTTTGTTATATGTGTGTTTAAATTTCTCGGCAAATTATATCTCTATTTAAACAATTTAGAAAATACAATTATGGTTTAAAGTAAGGTATTTAAAAAAACGACTTTATGCAGTGAACGCAAAACATTGGATATATTAATCAAAACGACTCGTTACAGAACACAATTATTACATCTATCATAGGAAATAGCAAGGTTAAAATTAAAAATAGTTTGAACCCTGAAATGCATACCCGCCTATGTATTTACACATCCATTGGTATAACGTAGCACGCACAAATTACTCGATTAAAATATGCAAATAGACGAAAGAAAAACTTAGTTAGTAATCATTTCATTGTAAACACAAAAAAGTATAAAGTTTTTATGGCACAAAAATATTTTCACTTTCTCGGTCTTTTCAATTCATAACTTTTCAATAAAAGGTTAGAAAAATAGTAAAAAAAATATTCGCATTCAAAAACATTACAAACAAAATTTTGTTAAGAACCACGATTTCTACGAGTTGTTAAATTTTCTACGTGGACTTCAATAACACCCTGTATAGAGGTATTATTTGATCAGTAAATAATTCTATTAATTTTTACCAATATTCGCTTCTCGCGTTCAGGCTACGCCAATGAACTTTCTCCCACTATTCGCGCAGATCAATTGATGACGTGTCCGAGTTCTTAACTTAAACAATCTCTACTATGATAGTTTTTGCTTTGTTAATTAATAATTGTTTAAATCAGAAATTATATATTTTATGGATTTAAACAAGTTTAAATTAAGTTATAATAATAAATTTAATTAATGGAATGAAAAGATGATAAATGAACTTACCTACAAATTCTTGACCCGCGTTCCAAGCTATCGATTCAGAGTAATGAATTATCTTAATAAAGGTTGGTTCGATCGAAGCCAAAGTTTTATGCCAATTATTTACTAACATTATATAAGTTTTCTGCCATAAATCTTCAATATACCTTATGAAAGAAACGTGCATGTCTTTAATGAAATTATCGTATTTCTCCAACAATTCTCCGAACGCTTCTGATATATGTTCTAAAGATTCTCCTTGCAGTAAACCAGTTATAAATTTAGTTGCATGTTTGTAATACATTTTGATCTGAAAAAAAGGTGTTTGTATTTTTACATTTTTAGCTCAAAATTTACCTTCTCAATTGCCCATGTTATGCTTTGGTGTATCTTTTTGCCGGACTCTCCCATTACCTCCCATATTTCGTTTACAATTGCCGGTAGTGATTCTATATGTGACCTGAGGGACAGCTCGTCGAATGTATATAAAACAAAACCGACTACATCTCTTATGTAAAATTCGTTTGCATGATAAGAATTGTTTAAAAAGACTTTCAGTTCCTGCAAATCTTCTTCAATAACACTCAGGTCCCTGTGATGGAATACCGTACAGTAACTTATAAAAATACACAACTAGTCTGCTGTATGCATCATTCTTGATGGAATCTTTTAAATTTATAACATGCATGTTTTACATTTTTCATATTGTTTCGTATCTTAAGATATATAGTACGAAATATATTTGCAGTCTAGTATAGGTATATTTTATGATATAAAATATAAAATTGTATCATTAAAAAAATTACCAATATTTACCTTACGTCTTCTAAAAAGTTTCGTATAAGTGGTTTAGCATCTTTCCAAATACCGCTGACGGCATCTATCATTTCGGAACGTACATATTGTCTTGCATTATTTGCACCTTCGTTAAAACTGATATAACCTTCATAAAGTGATGATCGTATACCATTCTAGAAATAATAATATTTTAAAGAGAAAAATTACTTGAAATAAATTTATTACCTGAATGTCCGATTTTAAATCAGGTCTCCATTTTAGGCTTGATACGACGAGTCGAGAATGGTTTAAGCGTAAAAAGTACGCGACATCCGATACCCGAATGTCCTCGTAATCTCGCCAAATATCGAAAACGGCGCTACGAGCATCTGGGATAACTCCGTACATGTGGAGGCTTTGACTGCCGTCTGTAAATCATTCCGATAAAACATTTCCAAACAATATTACTTGGGAGACCGGTCCTTAAAAAGTTAGATATTTCGAAGAATTATTCATACCTGTAGTCTTGTTCAGTTCAAGCTGCACCAACTTTTCCTTGAAATTGAGGTAAAACTCTCCAGAGGCGTTGATGTCATTCCCGTATATGGCTGATACGTTTGCAGTATAAAGAGGGAACTTTCCGGCATATCTACCCCACAAATAAGACAATTCGGTCGGAGTTTTTCTCTGAAAGTAATTTCAAGTTACTACTTAGCTTAATAGATTTATTTAGTATCGGCGTGTGAAACATAAACACACAATACCTACATATATTTAATACATTATATTATATGTGCATACACAATTTTATTGTAGAATATATTGTAGTTTATTCCCATTAACCCAACCCTTTATATCTTTAGCATAATTAAATGCACAATTAAAATAAAAGATTAGTCGATCCCGATGAAGTACCGTTGTGGATTTTTAAAACGATTACAAATCCGACTCTCCTTTTTTATATAAAGTTGTCTTCGCTTTTATTACTTGAAAAATTTATTAAATTAAAAAAACCTTTTTGGCATATCAACATTTCATTAATTTCATAATTTCATTACGCACTTCCCACCCTCTCCATTTTCTCTTTCCATTTCTTCAATCTTTCCAATCGTTCTCCTATCTCATTCATGATCTCGTTCCACTTTCCTTGTTCTCCTGGTTCACTTGCTCACATCCCGTCCACCAGTGCATCCATTCGTCTTTTCCCTCTCCACAAAATCTGCATTGGCCATATTGTTCCTCCATCCAGTATTTATTGGCCCTTTCTTTATTTCCGCATCTAAATCTTGCCACTATTCTTTCCTCTCCCAACCTTCCAGGTAATCCGGTGCCCTCCCATGTGTGCAAAGATCTATATACTTAATATACCTCGCCTCCTTCATTTGTTCGTATCTCCTCTGACCGTCTACTTCCTATTTCCTACTCCAGCTGCGACCATCCTGCTATTCTGTACATTTTGATCCTTTCCCTTTCCAATGTTGACAACACCGATGATCTTCGGCTCCTTATCACTTCCTACAGGACGATTTATCGAATTATTCAGCTACATTTTCTCCATGTTGTGTCGTAAATTTTATCTTCTTTTGTATCATCCATTATTATTTCTATTTCTTACATTGGCTTGTAGAGAATTTTTATATAATAGATTGGTCTTCTCGTAATAATCTATGAAAAAAGTTTATGGATTGACCACGATCTGTTTTTCGTTTCAATGTGATATGTTTTACTTTTTTGCTTTACTGGTCACACTAACCGTGTTTTCCTTTTCCCAATTATAACTTTATTTTCTATTCTATCTCCAGTTTTAAAACATATTTTTAACTTGTCTTTTTTTTCTGTTTCTCATTTTTCTCTTTATATTCTCTTATATTTCCTTTACATTATCTTCAATATAACATCTCGGAGAAGCCTGTTCCTACGACTTTATCTATTTGTTTGTAAAATATATAAATAATTTAAAATAAAATAAAGGCATTTTTAAAATAATGATCATGTAAGACATTGCTGTATGCGAGAAATTATGTAAATAAAATTTTAGTACATGCTTGTCGCGAGAAATACGGAGCAAATTTCGCAGAACGTTCAACAAATTATAATAATTGCTTCCTGGAGAAGTAGACGTAAACTAAAATCATTACAATTAAAGCCAGGCTAAGAATTACGTCCATTTCAATTACATAAATATCGAATATAGGCGAGGCATAATAGTCTTGACTAATCCAATAAGCTTCACATAAAAATGGCCGACATATAAAATTCAGTTATTTTTTGCCTCGCTTCTATTTAAGATGTATCTAGTACGGATAACAAGAAAATTCATTATTTATGGAAATTAATAATATAGAGGCGATTATACAATTTATTTGAAATTTTATGTTACACAATTTCAGATTGATATTCAAATGTAATAAGTAAAATGTTGATAATCTACTGATTTCGTTGCGGTAATAAAACTGTACTGTTTTAAAAATAGTTGTATTTAATTGTGCAATTCGTTTATTGTTCAATTTATTTCGATGTTAGAAACATTTTATTTCATGATGCACATTTATTTATTATTATGATTGTTATTTTTTCTGCAAATGCAGATTTGTAAATGGTTCATAAAAATCAACTTTACTTTACTTTACTTTTCGTCCATTTGTAAATAAGTGAACTATGCACTTTTCTAATAAACAAATACAATTAAAACATTTTTATTAAAATGGTTTCAGATTAATGTTACTAAATTTAGACAAATGTATATTGATAAGTGCTAAGGTAATGAATAGATTCATTTTACAATTCAAACTACGGCGAAGCTTTGGAATATGCGACACCTGCTAAGAACGTTGTTCGAACTTTCGAACTTACATTGGCGGACGATACACCACAAAAAGGAAGTACATTTTAAGCATACGAGCGGTTTCTCTAAGCATTTCAAGTACATTTACTTTGGACATTTTTAAACATTAAAACTTGCTTGCAAATACTCCAATAAAATGTCGATTCAGTAACATAATTTTCTTATTTATCTTTTTCCTTTTCAACTTAAAATGTCAATAAGGTACGGCATTTTTAATAGAGTATAATAAGAAATAACTCTCAACGTCTTGATTAAAACAGCAAATATTTATAAACAAAAAAGTTAAGGAAAGTGCGTTGAAAATATTTCATAGATAAAACTTTATCTTAATCGTAACTTTGAAGAATAAAATATTTAAATTTAAAAAAAAAAAATTATATTTAATTTTCAGTAAATAAATTTCTTTATGCTATTTGGTCAAAATTTGATATTATTAATTTCTTCTCATGCATACGTTATTGGCAAGTCTAAAATTAATATATGAATGCAATATCCAAGTTCATTTAGTGTTTTTTTTTTTCCAAAGAACTTATTTTCAAAATAGCTCGAGCCGTTACATATGCGATCAGAAGATTGCAACTGTCATTTTTTATGTGAAAATCATTACTTGTTGCTTGTTAATAAGTTGAGTTCTCCATTTCTTCATTTTTACCTCCGATTTTCGATAAGTTTGCTTCATATTATAGGATATAAAACTGGTACCAAAATACTTCATTGGGGAACGTCGGATTTGATTGAGATGATCTCATAATAGCTTGAAAACCAATAATAAATATTTAAACTTTGTTTTGTGGTAATTCAAGTAACTCCTTGGAGTTCTTGATTTTTTTTCTTAGAAATTATCTTTCTTCTTGGAATTGATAGGTATTGATTTGATGCATTTCTTGTACAAAATGTAGTGTGTTTAAATTGAAAATAGTACCGTCGTTTTTACAGATATATATTAAGGCTAAGGTCACCCTTTAAAAATAAGTAATCTATATCAGAATCGAAAATAATTATGCGATAGATATGCGTACCAATTCATGTCATTTATTTAAAAAAAAGTTAAATTCGTTTGGCAATTAACTCCAACCATTTTGTTTACTCCCAAGTGATTTCTCGAAGCTACTAATTAAAATTTTTCGCAAACACTGGCTTTGTTTATGTATTATACAAATTATGCAATAATCCTAATGGAAGAAGTTTAGCAAATTGTAATATGCAATTTATTTATAATTTATATATAACATTTATTATACAATATAATTATTTGTATTGATCGTAAAATCCATTCAAAAATAAAACAATATTTTTATAAATATTTGAATTTGATTTATCCCTTGTTTTTTTGTTATTAAATGTTATTAATAATACGTATTTGTTGGAGATTCAAGTTTCGTTCATATTTTGTGTTTTGGAAAAGCGAAGTTACAATAATATTTAATGGAAATTGAAATACTGAGTAATTCATTTCTCTGGAATTCATATTTTGTATTCGCTGAAGGAAAATGAATTTTTTAATTGTTACAAAAAAAATCTCGGTCTAACGACCAATCAAGAATAAGAAGAACGACTGTAGAAGGGCAGTACAATTTACTAGAATGTTATTCGCAGTTTTCTAAGAAAAGCATTCATGTATTGGAATTTATAAGACAACAAAATCTAATAAACAATTCTTAGAAATAGATATGTAGTGTGTAAAAAATCATCTGTATCAAAAATGTCTATACTAAGAATTACTTCATATAATAGAAAACGAGGAGCTTAATATTTCTTTATACGTTTCTGAAAACAACTAATATCTTCCGGGCATTAAGTATTAAAAATTTTCATTACATAAACGACATCATATTAATCATTTTACTTTGTTTATTTCATAGAGATTACAACTGAAACAGAAATTAATTTTATTTTCTAAGAACCAGGAAAATATAAATGTATCAAAAATTAAATTTTATTTTATTACAGAATTAACTCAGATTAACCAAGATTTTTAACAATCCACATTTATAAAATTCGTATTTTTGTTTTCACTGGGGGAAAAAAGATAAATTGTTATGTTACTAAAAATACCGTCATAATTATTCAACAACAAAAAATCCACATAAGAAAAAGTACGCTCTAATAAATGAAAATGCCCGAAAGAAATATAACAGGCTGTTAACTTTTTGTGCATTTTCATCTTTTTATAATTAATAAGCTTTTGGTTTAATCCAAAGTAGGATATTCTCAGGGAGTTATTTTTTATGTCTTGTTTTAAATTACATAATTAAACGCTTTAATTTGGTACTTGATTATCTTGAAGTTATTTTGTTATACATTTTGTAATGAAAAATAATTTAATTGTAGAATTTGTACGTACACGTTCTAGTATTGAACTAGTTCTAAATAATAGGACTTAATTCTACTAATAGCATTAGCAGACATAAAACTTTTGAAACGTGATAAAAACACCCTAGGGACATGTTAGACACTACATAAATATTGGAAAGACTATCCGGGCAGTTAACAAATACACTTGATTACTCTTGAGATTTATCGCAATATCGGTAATATCTATCGACATAATTTGTCCTAAAATTAAAATTTGATATCTGAAGCATATATATAAAAATTCCTTTAATATTTTAAGAGTTGCATTTTACTGATTCATCAAAATTTTCCGTCGACGCGGAATACTTTTATAATTACGATCGAATGAACTTTATTTCATGTAACTTTATTTCATCCACAATTTATAACTGTTTTAAATTTTCTTATGATTTCTCTGAACGTTATGAAAAATATAATTAAAGTTTACAGGAATATTTCAAACATGTTTATATACGGTGTATTTGAAATAAGTGGAATAATTTTAATAGGTGAGCGCTCACCTTACCTAAATCCGTAAAACGGCAGTTCTGTTGTGAATAGTAATTATGGAAATCAAAATGTATTAATTGGCGTTTTCTAATAAGCGAAATATAAGTGAAATAAGTGAAAAAATATGAAATAGAAATAACGCATCAGATTGTTAGAAAAACTGTGTATTTATAATTTATTTAATAATATCGCGTTTTAAGTTAAGTTTTCTCCAACTTATTTGATTCTCATCTAATATACATATACAATCTTTTTTTTATTGTAATTTTGTTCCACAATTTTTATTTATTATCTTTGACCTTTTGATCCTTATTCCTCCTCCTCAATAAAAGCTTTCTATTTTAATACTACCAACAGGATTGACGATAATAAACAAAATGTTATGTACAAATTAAACTTAAAGGAAATAAAGTGACATTCGATATTTAAATGTATTTGGCTTAGACCGCTCCAATTTGAAAGTGTGGTCTAAATTATGTAGTAAGGCTCTGATATTATTTATAGAAAATATTTCACAATAAATAATTGAATAATAACAAAATTATTAGAAATGGTTATGACACAATGAAAAGGCGCAATATATGGCCCCTGAAGAACAACCACACTTATAAAGTCATATAATTTTATGTATATTTCCTTGTTGGCCTTGCTTATCCCCGATAGACTTTGTGATCGAAACTACTTATTTATTTTTATTTTATTTTATATAACCCTGGTATGCTGTCGGATTAGGGAAACGTGGAAAACCTAATTAGAATAGTCGGTCAGAAGGCCAACTCAAAGTTAGAAACATTCATCTCTGAAATAAAATTCCAATGTCCGTAACTAAAACTTGAACCTTAGACTTTGACTGACCTACTGGCTAAGCCACTAGACCAATCATCCCATAAATTGAATATATTCTGAAAAGTCGGAAAGCAGGCCTTTAAATTTTTTGAATTTCCAGCTATGATGATATTTAAATTATTTAAATTAATTTTAAATTAATAAAGTAATTAAATTATTGGTGATGATAAAATAACTTACCTTCAGTTTTACTTCGTTGCGTTCAAGATCTATTTGACATGTTGCTTCCATCGATTGAGTTAAGAAAGTTCGACTGTAGTCGGTTAAATGTGTAGAATTTAAAAATTTGGGTCTCCAGAAAATACCTCCACGCATATCTAATTTAAGTTGCGTCGCTGGATGTGTACCCCATAACCCATATGTGTAATTAATGTTATGTTTTTCTGAATGATTTTCCACAATCGCATTTAGTGTTACTAATTGTTCGGGATTTTTAGAATAATCCATTGTTAAATGTATATCTGCAAGTTTTCTGTCAGTTGCTTCGTATGTTCCTTGTATTGAAATGTTCTGTAAAATATTTTAGTTAAATTAATAAATATAAATAAAGTAACATACTTTTTCAAAGGAAGGATGTTTTATCTGTAAGCAGACTTCTTGATGATTGGGATGATATTCGTCTCGCTTCCAGTCGAACTCCGCCTGTACAATCTTTCTTTCTTTGTCCCATTCTAAAGACACTTCGGATGATAAAGACGATTCGGTGATGTTATACGATCCTAGTGCCGTAAAGTTTCGTCGGGGATACGATAGGTTGATCTGTATTTGTTGAGCTTCAGATGTTTCATCCTAGACATTTAATATATTTCGTTATTATTAGATATTCCACTATGTCGAATTGATTTCTCGAATTACCATTGTTTTGTTAAGCAAATCTATGTCGTATGCTATCCAAGCATGTGGATCAAGCTCGAGACGTGAATGTTGTTTAAACTGTTGATCTAACACGTCGTATGTCGTCCAAAATTTGACGGTACGATTAGAATGGATTGCAGTAAGAGCTATCTGTTGCCCGCTTAAAGTTGTTTCAACGATCATCTCGCCAGTTACGTTCAGAGCAGTTTTGTTATGCGGATTGTACACATGCAATCGCTTGGAATCCTAACACAAAACAACTTTTGTCTGTAATCGTTGATAACTGAATATACAATTAGTTTAATGCAAATTGGATTAAAATGATGTTCAATCATTACTGATAAAACAGGAACGTTCACGTATCTTTACAAAATTATTAATTATGGACTAATGTATTTTGGTGTCTATGACTATCTTCGGATAACTCACTTACAAATAAACATAAATAATAATAATTATTGTTAAATTCTTGATTGTAAATGTCTCGATTTTTTATGTCTCACAAATCTACTAAAATACATAAATATAGAAAATTTATCAATTTTTTTATGTCAAATAAATTTTACTATGTAAACCACTGAATACGTACTTGACTTGATTAATTAGATCGATAAGTAATAAAACAACCGTTCATTCTAATTTTAATTTAACTGTGGTTGACAGATTAAAATTGAAAGATTTTTGTGTCGTAGTAAATATTTTTCTATTACCACAATTCTTTCATTGTTTAAACGCTCAAGAAATCAAAGCTCTGAAGACGAACCGTATTATCGCATTGAATGACGGTAGAAATGAACAGAAGAAATAGAACGGAAAATGTGTGTGATCAGTTTACGCTAAGTTTATTAAAACTAATTACATACAAATTAAGGAGAGATGGTAATACATGCAATGAAATACCAAAAGGTGTTTAGGAAGTCAATAATATGCAAAGTTATGTATTTGAAAAGAGAATAATTTTGTAAAACATTAAATAAATTATAGAGGTACACGTAAAATCTATTTAAACTTCAGTATTGATTTAGAAGTTAGCAAGTTTTATTCTTTTTAAAAAAATATTTCTGAATTCTTAAGAAATTTATTTGCTGTGGTAATTGTTATGTTTTTATTGACGACAAATTCTTAGTTGCAAACGCTTGGAAATAATGGAAATAAATATGAAATAAGAAGCTTCAAAATATATTAAAATATGTGTCTTTGTCACTTAATAACAACAAATTAATTAATTATTAAAAAATATATATTTTTCTATTAGCCAGACTTTTATTTAATAGATGAAACAATTGAAACAGGAACTTCGTTAATGTTACATTTATTTGAAAGCAATCGAAATATTGACAAACAACTTACTGTTTTCCTACTTCCGCGATTCATTTAAAGAGACCTGTAAGCGCTTTCGTGTAATATAAAACTGTTACCTGCAGTACCGAATTTTATGAAAAATTTCACAAAAGAAAATATAATTGAAATTTTCCAGAATGTTTTATAACGCATAGTTTATATTTCCCACCGAATACTCGATGGAATTAACGACATTATTTATATTTCGCGAACTTATAAATAATAAATACTTTCAGCAGATGCTTGTATGTTTTTAAGCTCTAGATTTATCACTTGTTTCTGAGCTTTAACTATTTTCTTCGCACTTCGTTAATGCAATACGAAGTGGGAATACTTTTATACATTTCCCGAGTCACACGTACTACTTAAAAAGTTCCAAATACTTTCTTTTACATATATTACTAAGTTTTGAATAGTGTTTTATATAAAACTTGCAAAATCTGAAATAATGAATAAAAAGAAATACTGAAAAGCTGAAAGCTTGTTCTAAATACGTAGCTTCTTCAAGAATATTTATTTAAATGGCACACACAAAAAATTGATACAGGAAAATTTGTACAAAAAAGTATAGAAAGCGTTAAATATAAAATTGTGCAATAATGATTTTGTAATTTTTTTTTTTCATGAAACCTAAATAACAGAAAAGCCTAACAACACAATTGGCGATTTACATTGAGCGATGCGCCACCTCGCGACAAACTTTTACACTAGCGACAAAGGGACATCAGTAATTAGTATTCATGCGATTGATACGTCCATTTTGCTAATTTCCGTGTTCTTTGTTCTTTTCTCAAAGCTATTAATTGTTAATATTTTGAATTGTCCCTTTGTCAGTAGACATGTTTTATGGATAGCAGCGCCACCAACGGTAATGTAAATTGCCAATTATCAAGTGGACAGTTTTAAACAGTATATAGGCTAACTCTCAAATAGCTTACACTGTTATAACAAGTGATAGCCGACCTTAGCCTAAACCTAAATCAGCAAAATGGCTGATCTATCTTCAATTAAAATTTTCGAAAAATTCAGTTATGTGGGTATTGAGATCTCAATATGGTCCTGCGTGCATACCACGCATCGCAGCGTTTAAAAGCACAAATAATATTGCACAGAAAGCTGAACTTTAACAAAAGAACCATAGAATAGAAAATATGGATTTACTTTCCAAATAAAATGAAAATATTTTGTACATGTATTACTTTGCATATTTTTGAAATAGTTTGGTTGTCTTGTTGCCAAACAAGTAGTCATGTTATTTTCAACCTGGATATCAAAATATTTCAAAAATATTTAAGTTGTACATATTGAAGAAGAAGAATTCAGCAGCTATCAGTGGCTACGAAGATACCAAGAGTATCAAGTTGTTGATTTCTGACTCTTTGGTGTTTTTAGAAGAAGGTAAAACAAGTTGGGACCATATTTTTACAAAAATATGATAATCTCATGGGTTTCCACGACCCGTGTCACAAATGGTTTCAGGGTTAAAGCTACGTTTTCCACGCAAACCGCCATGTGAGTAGGCAGTTTCAATCATCATGACCTAAGTTTAGTATATTTTATGATTTTTAATTAATCTTTAATTAACCTTTTTGTAGGACGAATTAGGAAATAAAATTGTCTAAATTAACCGGTGAGGAGTATGAGAGGAATTTGGAACTTAAAAGGCCAAGACTAAAAAGTACTGAAGGATTTTCATCAAACATGTATAAAAATAATGTGAAAGATGAGTAAAATTAGATCAGAAGAAAAATAGGAGTTAATATATAGGAATTAATGTATAAATTTCTATTTAGTTAATGGAATTAATAATAATTCATGAAGCTCGTTAAGAAAATGCATTTATCGAAGTGGTAGATGTGCTTATGGGTTTTGTCCAGTGTGAGTTTGTTTTTCTCGGATTTCACGTTACAAACTGGACGAATGGATGCCCAACTCGTTCACATTCATCACTCGGGATGTGTACCAAAGTTTAAATCAATAGCGGTTCGTGTATACAGTGAGATAGATATATCGCTATATTGAGTGATGGAGATAAAAGTATCAAACTCGTCAGTGGCGCGAAAAGACGCATAAATATAGTATTCGGGCACTGGAAGAGCAGATTTCATGTATCTGTGAGAATATAATATCTGATGTAGCAATTAACCGATAGTAAATAGTGTTTTCACGGTGCGCTAAGGGCGCAGTTAAACAGTTGAATTATCAAGCTGTCAGCGATCACGCGCGCTTGACCTATTGCAGGCTGTTAATTAGTCGAACAATACTAATGTGAGTTATAGAGGCATGTCATGTGAAGCGCATATTTACACACGTCTTATTAGTGGAACGATGATGCTGAAATATGGAGGTGCGGAGACTCGCGTGCTGTCGGCTGCTCATTTAAGCACCGCATTACTCAGCTCCTAATGAAAGCCGCTTCGAAACCGTTCGCTAAAATAATGGATGTTTTTATTCAATTCGTTCCGCGAGGTTTGTCGCAGACATAGTGCGCTATTTATTTCTAACCTAAGCGTATCCGAGAAAAGGTGTTTTATAGCAGTACAAAGCGAAATCGCCCAAAGGTATGTAGGTTCAGGTTGCAAGTTAACCAAGTTGTGGAATCGTATTTACACCAATTCAATTGTGAAACGTTAGTAATTTATATATCTTTAAATCCTATTTTTAACAACGATATAAATAAATATTCAAATTCATCCTTCATTACGAAATTACCTGTTAAATTCTTAGATATAAATGACACATTTGAATGTCAGTATTTACTTTGTATATTTAAAAAATATTTATTCTTGAGCATCCAACCAATAAAAGACTTGACGTGTAATAAAATATATTTATTACGACACACAAATATATAAAAATGTGTTTCAAGCAATTACAACCTAGTATGTTACATTTAAATTAAAAGAAAAGCATTTTGTGTACTGAGTGAAATCATGTATGCTATGAATTAAAAACACACTATTTCATTAGCTTTAGTATTGGTTATCATGCTCAGTAATCGTCAACACACTATAAAACAAAACAAATTCCACAATTAAATTGGCATTAAATGTGAGAATTAAAAGTGTTTTAAAAAGTCTGATGCGAGGAAATGGAACAAAACTCAATACAGCTGGAAAACAGAAAAATAGAAATAACTGAAGAGTTTAAATACGTGGGATCAATTATTTCTTGGGGTGGAAAATTGAACAATGAAATAAGAAAAACAAAAGACAACGTTTCTGGGAAACAAAGACATTCCATCATTCCAAGATCTTCAAAAAGTAGGGTCGCCATTACTGTACGGCGCCGAATCGTGGACCAACAACGCAAGAAGGGTAACGGGAATGAGATTTCTAAGGAAAATAAAACGAAAAATAATAATGGAATAAATAAATAAATACGGAATAAAACATACAGACAAAATCTCAAGACGAAATCAGTGGATTGAAATGTTTCGGACACGTCAGAAGAATGGGAAAAGAAAGAATAACCAGACAATTCTATGAAGCAAGACCAGTGAATAAAAGAATCATAGGAAAACTTGGCAGGAAGAAATCAAGAAAGCTACATGAAATAGAGGGAAAAATCTGAATTACAGATGACAAATGACCTGAAGAGATGGAGAGAATTCTGGAAGAAAACCCCCACAGTCTTTTTCTCACCAACTCCAACACCCCTAGATGGTAGATGGACCTCAGGATTAAGTAAATAAAAAATCTAAATCACATAGTTTAGACGTTTTTTTTATTTATTTCATATTTGTAGACTAAAAAATTATAGGTTACAAGAGGGTGTCAATTAACTACGGCCCGCGGAAAAAATGTAAAATTTATTCTGGCCCATGTTATAAAAAAAAAGCCCACCCCTGATCTTAAAGTTTGAAAACACTGATTAATTGGATATTGGACGATAACTACCGATGTATTACTTATTTGATAGCGGGAACTACTTTTGCTAAGGTTGCCAACACTCCCGGATTTTGCCCGGAATTTCCCGGATTTTTCCCGGAGTTTTCCGGACTTTGATCGTAGTTTTAACGGATTTTGCCGGGAGTTTCAAGGATTTTGCCCGGAGTTTCCAGGACTTTGCAAGAAGTTTTCCCGGACTTTGCCCGGAGTTTCCAGAACTTTGTCCGGAGTTTCCAGAACTTTGTCCGGAGTTTCCAGAACTTTGTCAATTAACTACTACGGCCCGCGGAAAAAACGTAAAATTTATTCTGGCCCATGTTATAAAAAAGGTTGCCCACCCCTGCTTTAAATCATTTTTAGAAATCTTTTATGTGAATTGATGTAAAAAAGTTAGATAATTTTATTGTTTTAATAATAATTGCGCGTTTACTTTTGGTCTGTAATGTTTATAATCTTCGTTTGAAATAATATGGGTGAGGTAACTTTAACCGAAATCTGAAACTACAAAATCTTAAGTTAATTAATTTTGTAAGCAAAGCAAATTTTCTTTCGTTAAAATAGATCGAACGATTAGCAATTAGTCAGCAACCTACGGCGTACCACAGGGAACTAACAGTATTAGGACCTATGTTATTGACAGTTTATATGAATAATTTATTTTCTACTCAAAGTCGCCATATTTTACAATAGTAAAAAATATATTTCAGTATTGACATATTTTACAAAGCAGACCGTTAAAAACGCATAGTTTAATATAAATTTTCCAACAATTAGATGAATCAGTTATAACTAATTTAAAAATTTACTTGATATATAATTGAGTGAACAAATTTATAATAAACTATTTTTTTTTTAATATATCAATATTGAAATATATTTATGTCAGTTTCGCGAAATTTATGTATTTTACTTTATATGTATTTGTATTGTTATATTTTTATTAAAAAAAAAATTTATTTGGAGATCAGTTTACAACAAAAAATGTGATATTAATCATATTCTTATAATGTTATAAAATTTGCATGCAAGTTTAGTTTTAATTGTATCTGTGACGTTAATATATTATTTCTATGGCTGTTTTGAATAATTTTTGCGGAAATGCTAGATACGTGAACAATACCGTATCGTGATGCAAATTCACTAAAATGGGAGTTTTTAAACGATGCGTAAACACATTTATAGAACGCGTGGTGTTGAAACCTTCCCGTATATATGAAGAGAAGGGATGATGGAATGAGGGAAGGGGTTTCGGTCGAAAGCGTGTCGGTCTGGCTATAGATTACGGTGGATTTTATAGGAGTCGCTGATTTATTTCATGTACCCACCACAGTCGGTGTGTTGGAACCATCCCCGGGCGCGTTGTACTCGTATCCATGAACGTAGTCTGCACCGACTGGGAATAACTTGTTCTCCAGCTCCACGTGGATTGTATCCTTATCGAAGCCTGCCTGAGATTCAGACATGCAATTATACTTACCTTCCAGGACTTTGGTTTTATTGTATTCAACTGTAGCTCGACCAGTGCTGAGCTGAGGCTTTTCCTGAAACATTCGTCGAGACACTAATGTACAATAACTTCGATAAGACTGGCGGCACAAAATTGGAAAACGTTAACGCAATTTCATAAAATGTCATACATTATTGAACTACCCACAGTTTCAATTTATTGTCATATAAGATTAATTAATCTCATAGGATTATATTTTGATTGAAAGGTTGCTGGTAAAACTTAAATTTATTGTTAACAACATTTGATTCTTTATCGCGCTATCCAAATCATAAATTTATTTATTATATTATTTATTTATTTATTATATTTATTCATTTCAGTAAATTCAAATTTAGTTTGGATTTTTTCAAAATTTCAGTAAATTCAAATTTAGTTTGGATTTTTTCAAAATTGATTCAAGTGTCGGCTTTGATGATGATAGTTGAGAGAGGAGTTTCGTCTGACCAGAATCTCGTAAAAATGTGACATAAAAAACGAACATATATGTGCGCACGAGAATGTTAGGAACGTGCAGAAACGTATAGGAAAAGATCGTTCAAGGCTTCCGGGTTTTCTTATATGTTGGAAGATGTCTGAGTGGTTATATATTATGCGATTCCATCAGAATCCAAATTTAGTCAAAAATAATGTATCTTGGGTAATATTTTAAAATTTAAACAATGATGAATCAACTTTGAATAACAAGATTTACATATTTTGTACAAAAAATACTCTTGCAATTTATTGCTCATGTCATTTTGAACTTACAGTGTAATCGTAGTCTATACGAGCAAGATGACGTGTTGTAAGAGGAATTTCCAATAGCACAACACCATTAGTGTTACGCTCTAGTACTGATCGGCCGGTAGTGATGGTGCATTTAGAATCTATAACGGCTGTATTATTCACCCAAAATGGTTGTAAATATCGATTTATTAGGAATCTGAAATAATTTCACTTGAATTAAAGTAAAAGGAAATAAAAATGTGTACTTACGGATTAGTGAGGGCAATAAAATTAGCGCCAATATAGTTCAGTCCTTGGAAAGGTGTGGTTACGTTAACGGTGCCATTCATATTATCAAACGCCTGGAAATCAATGTCTGCTTTGGCCACTGTTCGATTACTTGGATAAAATACTTCGACTCTGCGTATATTTGAAAATTAATAATTAAATTTTTGGTAATAAATATTACTTACGTAATGTTATGATACGGACGCGATTCCTTATAGGTCAGACGTGCAACAACAGCATCTTGTTCAAACTTGGGCGTACGCAATTTGTACAACAGGTTCGTAATATTATTACACGTCTCTAAGTCTAAGTAATTGTTAACACGTTTCTGGCCCCATTCTACATCCACATCTCCAGTCATGTGAGTTTTGTTAGTGAACGAGATCTGCATACAGGATGTGCAGTTAAAAGTTGTTTACACGAAATAAGATACTTACCATCCCCGAAGATCCATAGCTGTTTCCAGATGCTCTTCCATTATATTTCGCCAAATAGTCAATCGTGGTAAAACTATGGTAGGAGTAAAATTTACCACGCACTGTGTGTATTTCGTTGTTTCGAGGTGATAATTTCATGTTAGCTTCAATGTCTATCTTGTTACGACCTGGCAGAGACAAAGTCAAGTTACTTCCCACCCTGAAATAGACTGCTTGTTATGCGACACAACGCAATTAACGTTCAACGTACGCCCAGGTCTTATTCAAATTCACGTCTCCGCCGACCTTCAGTAATTCAAATGTTTTGTTCGGGTTGACATAAAACGCATTAAATGCCGTTTGCCTTGCGTAATTTGTAGACTGATAATTGCCAATTAATTTGATACTCATATTCTCTAATAGTAACCACGACCAAACACATTCAGCGTTTCCATTAGATTCCTTTGTTTTATAAAACGCATTTCCCTGATAATATTGACCTAAAATACTTTTAAACAATATTATTAATAACGTATGTAATTCTAAAAGCATATAAATCCGTATCAATTGTAAAATCCCAAAAATCTTGTCAATTGTTACATAATTAATTTCCCTTCACTTTCGTGTGACATTTAAATTAAATATTTACACTCATAGACATAAAGCAAACGCGACTTTTTCACTTTCTTAAAGACGGATCTGTAAACCCTCATTTTACGGAATCGAAATCACTTATTTATTCCAAAGATGTTGTCCATCCAGACAAACGTTATATGACTGTAAAATAAATGGAGGAATCGAAAGTTTTATACGAAATTAGATTCTAAATAAATTCAGCCAATAAATCGTTGCATTTAATCGAAAATTTAAAAGAGTTAAATGCGACATTTATCAATAATAAAGAGTAAAACGATCTTACTATTTCTTCTTAAAATCAATGAGTAACGTTATTTAAATGATTTGTTAAATTTTATTTAAAAAAGGCTTTAAATCGAAATCATTATTTTATTTCAAAAATGTTGGCGACTGTGGCTGTAAAATATACAAAGAACAAAAATTCCCTTACCACAATAAAATTGAGAAAAATTCTAAATACCTAAGAATGAAACAATGTCACCTTTGAAGATAACCAGTGTTAACCCACTGGTGATCTGATGAAGAGCAAGACACGCAAAGGTGATACCTTAGCTAGAGACACTAATTTAACACTGTTTCCTTATTAGGTTTTCTATTGCGGATGGAAACTTAGTTGTCGAAATACATACTTAGAATTTTTCTAAATTTTATCGTGGTAAGGGAATTTTTGTTTTTTGAATATTCTGTTTGTTAATTACTTGGCTTCTAAATATTCTAGTAATTTTATTGACAGTTCAGTGGCGGATCCAGAGGAGTGTAATTACCCCTTAGATTTTGACAGATAGCCAAATTTCAAATTCGTTATTTTTGACATTTTAGCTTTTCATTTTCAGATTCCAACCAATAAAATATTAAATTTACAAAAAAAATCATTTCATGATCAGACATATCAAAACCCACTACTCCTGTATTTATGACTCGGTCACAATCCGTTGTTAATATTAAATCAATTAAAGAAAATGAATTATTAGTGAGTCGAGTTCGATGATTAATGATAAAGATAGAAAGTAAAAGATTGGATTGTGTACTATCAAGGAATTTGTGACGACATCGACAGTAAAATCACATTTGAATAGGAAGAAAAAATATTTAGTTTGATTGTTCACGTAAAAAAAAAAACTATATGGGAGTAATACATAATTTAGTCCTGGACCTTCAGGTTTAAGATCTGGATTAACAAATGCTTCGCTCAAAATGTCCAGTGGTCTATTAGACCAGGCACTGGAGATCGTATTGTAAATTCATCCCTTGATGATAGCACATAATGATAGTTAAAGAGAAAACATGTGTAGATGGAGTGGGATTACCACGATAAACGTCTGAAGGAAAATAGAATTGGTGAGAGAATTCGAATTGGGGAAAAGATGGTTTCGAAGGTCATGAAAGCAAAGAAGAAATAATGAATAAAACGTAAATTACACAATGAATACATTATATTAAACTGGGCGAATACACTAAGTCGTTATTTTATATTATGTATACATGAGTTTAACATATTATCCATCATTCAATTTAAAAATTTTAATAACCTTTGTAATATGCATTTGTTGAAACGTAATATTTGAAAGGTATGTGTGTGCATCAGAAAGTGGAACACAGAAACTACTGTCGGTAACGGCGAGAATTGTTTAAATCAATCATCTTTTTACTCTATGCGACAAATTGTAAGGTTATATGTTACGAGTGGATGTTTCGGCTTAAAGCACCCCCATTCCATCACAGAGCATGAGGGCAAGAGTAATGCTACCACAAGCCGTCATATATCTTGCGTAACCCTTAAAGCCGTTCTATATAATCAGAGAAGCATATTTCTGAAAATCGATTTTTTAATTAAAAGATGATAGTTTTCGTATTAGTATTGTAATGACCCTCGAAATAATTGCAATTTATAACGAGTGGAAATAGTACTAATCAAATGGTGGAAATGTTTTATAAAATATTTAATTAATTTATTAACTTACGCGAGAGAAACTCCTAGTTCTGGATTTTCTAGCCCTTGGAACGGAGTCTTTGCATTAAACGTAAGACTTGTATTACTTCCAGATGTCAGAGCTTTAGCATGAAGCCCTAACATACTGTACGCTTTATTAGATGTATCCACCTGAAACATTTATTTATAAATTCCATCAATTCAAACATAAATAACAATGGGAAAAAATTATCATACTTTCAAATATATATCCCAGTCTAATTTATGTTTAATAGCCGTGTGTACTTCAAGACGTGCAAACTCCTGTTCTCTTTTCATTAAGCTTGTTATTGCATAGCCTTTAGGTTGTGGTTGAATTTGTAGCGCTACGGTGAATGGTATACTTCCATCATTTGGTTTCATGTGAAGAAGCATATTACACGAAACATCTTCCGGAGTCTCGATAAAACCACTGACATCGTGAGCTTTACCGTTTATCATAAATTCACCCTTGAGTTCATGTTTGTCTTTCGAAATTTCAACTAATGTACCGTTTAAGACAAACACATGTCTGAAAATTAACTATTAATAAAATTATTATTAATAGTATTACGGATATATACTTTTTCATAGTCAAATCAACTGTTACTTCTCCATATACATTTTTATCGCGTATTTTTCCATTTAACTCCAGTCGTGCTGGTAAAATTAATACATTTACTTTTATATCGGATTCCTTTTCTTTAATAAGTACGTCAGTGACAACCTCATATTTAAGCATAGATTCAAAAGGAGTTTCTAATAAAAATGCAGTATTAAAATTTTTCATTGATTCGTATCTCCATATCGTCATAAAATCAACCTACAAAGCAAAATATTATACGCCACCAAACAAACCTTTAATGTAATCGAAAATAACAAGAGCAAAGAAAATTTATCGTTGTGCAATGCTGATGTAAATAATTTCTTGTACTTACTTTATTGGTCTTATTTTGATGTATATCGATGTGCAATTTAATTTTGTTCTCCGGTTGTGAGAAGTCTTTCTTAAAATTCAGCTTTACCGGCGGAATATTCGGAAAATCGGCAGCTTTTACATAAAAATCAATAATTTCTGCTTCTAAAATAGCTTCATTCGCCTGAAATCAATATACACAATTAAAATATCTATTAATGAGAAAGATCGCTCTATCACACTTTGTAAAAGCGGCGTAAACTATGTAAATGTGTGCGCATACATCTGAATAACTTGGGCGTATCAACTTATACGATATGCTTCAGACATGAGTGCCGACTTAAAGTTTCGAACCCAAAATAAATAGATTTTAGAAACGATTGCTAAAATATTATTATGACGTACAACTCGAATAATTTTTTCCCATTAACATCTATATTAATTTTATTATATTTATTAAATAAATAAATATAAACAAAGGAAGTTTTGTGAAAATCGATTTTCAATTCTTATGTTTTATTGAATTTACATTTAGAACACTTACTTTATTTTATCTTTAAATTACTTTCACTTATTTATTGGACGTTTTCTGTGTACTTAATGACTTAAATATGGATGGTAACTACTAATATTTTAAGTTAGATTGGAAAATTACTTAGTTTTAATTACTTGGATTGATATTTTTTAGCCTTGAGCTTTCAGAAAAAATCCAATAGTTAAATAAGAACTGATTTAATTTAATAAACTTTTTAATTTATCAACCATAGAAGCCAATTCCTTCCGCCTAAAAGTACAGGACGGGAACTTGAAAATAATTTTCGTTTCTTCAAGTTTATTTATACAAAACCGCCGTTTTCGCGTATTAACATCCTTATATGTTCGACTCTTAATCCAAATTATTCGACATATTTCGACAATAATTCAAAATCATCATTGATCTGATACACAATGTGTTGTGTCGTGATAAAGTTACAAATTATGCTAAAATATATTTTACAAATCTCTGCCTTAATCTAAGTTTCTATATCATCATGCATATTATTTAAATATTAAGATAACAAAAAGAACTCTAAGGAATTCATACTGCACATTGTTTTGAAAAGTGTTTTTTTCAAGTAATATGGATAGTTTAATGTAATGTAATTGGTGTTCTATAATATAAAAGTAATTAAGAAATTCGGTTTATAATCTGTGGATTTTAATGAAAAATTGACAGATAGTTAACCGTGATTAAATTTACAGTTTAATTTCAGCAATGTATTAATTGTTAAGATGTTAATTAATTAATAAGAAAATCTGATTAGCGCTAATAATTTAAAACATGTAGTTCGTTCTTGTTTGTAAAACTTAACGGTTATTATTATGTTGCACCATTTTATTTATTTTGAATTTCACTGTTTTCACCGCAAAATTATAATAGTTTTTATTAAGAGTTTGTTTTATATTAAAATTATTCATAATTATTCATTATTAATAATTTACGTTTATTTACGGCCATGATATTTGCCTTCTTCAGAATATAATCTATTAAATGATATATTTCAATATATAGGTGGACAACCGTATAGCATTTTTGCGAAAAACCATGTTTCTAATTATCTTAGAAACTCGAATCTTGTAGTCAATAATCTGCAGTGAAAGTACGGCTAACTTAGCGACAGGACGCCAAAATGTGAAAAAATTCAAATTATTATTTTTTCCGTCCGTCCATCCATCCGTAGATGCAAAATATCACAGAGTCCTTCTCTGATACCTATTAAAAATTCTGAAGGGGTCATTGATTTCAAATTAATTATCATTTAAGTTTTTCAGCAGAGCCGCCGAGAGAAATTTTCGGCCCCGTGACACATGTATGGTCCGGGCCCCACCAATGCATTATAATAATTTGACTAACTATTTTTGTGCAAAAGAAGTACGGACTGAGCCAAAGCCGGAGGCGTCAATTTTGGGATAAAGATGTATGGGTTGTGTTCGCTCCGTAATTGAAATTCAAAAAGTAAAAGTAATTATAAACACAATTATGTGACACATTGGGCCCTTTTCGATGCCGGGCCCGTGACATAAGTCACAGATGTCACCCCATCTGGGCGGCCCTGAACGCAAAAATGCTATACGATTGTCCACCCGGTATATTTAAAATTAAGACTAGATTTATAATTTATTTTTTCTTTTTTTCTCAAAATGTCATTTAATTAACAATGTTAACATTGTTAATTAAATATTTAAATAATCAAGTTGTGTAAGTTTGAAAGATTTTGTTTCATTTAGTTCTTTTTTGATAAAAATCATTTTCTTATTTTATTTCCGTGATTTATTTTGTTTTATGTGGTAAATTCTTAGTGATAAATTTGTGGGCGCCTCTGAGTGAAAGGCTAAATAGTTTTCGTTGTAGAAGGGTATTTCGTGCTATTGATAAGTATCGAATTCTACGGTCCCATCTGGCACAGTATAAACTATCGGACGTGAGAACTAACTGTCGCTGAAGTGCCCATAAAATACCGTGCCAGATTCAAGTGGACATTTCATCAGAAATTGAGTAATTTAATTATGAACAGAAAATAATAACTTGCGTAGAAACTTACCATTAAGCTTCCACTAAAATGTACGTCGGTTTTTTCCGTGTTCACCGTAAAATTTGTCTGATAAAAGTTTTCATCGATCTTTAAGGTACCTGCGAGATTCAGCCGTGAAAAATTCGTAGAAGGTGTATGTATGTGAAGTGTTAAATTGTATACGTTGTCATCCTGTCTGGCAGGACTAATGTAGAGCACTTGTGCCCCTGTCTACAAAAATAACGTTAAGTTAATCTACTCTAATGATCGCACTCCATCAATCGCACCTCGATCCATCGAACTTCATTTTGGTAGTTGAAGTCGAGAGCAAGGAAATATTGATGACTTGGGATTATCTCTAAGGCGTAGTTTGACGTAATCGTTTTGATGCTTTTGTAAGGCGTACTTAAATATAATCTATTTTTCATCGAGTATAAATGCTGTAATAATTAAATATTTAATAATTTATTGTTAAATTAATTATACTTACGATGTAATCGAATTCATTACGAAGTTCTAATTTACCAGCTGGTAAAGTTAATGTCGCTAAAAGATCGTAAACGCTACCTTTTTGGTCGATATCGACTGTTCCTTCAATAGTGCCTACAATAGCATCTATTTTAACAAAACCTGCCCAACTGAAAGGATCTTCCTGCTCTGACTTATTTTGCGGCGCTTCGTTGCCGTTCGCCATACTTCCTTTATAAATCGCTTGCGTTTCAATTCCTAATTCTTTCAAAATCATGGGTTTAGGTCTACCTTCAAACGTTATTCCTAACTGAAAAGCATACAATAATAAATAAATATTGTAAACGAGAAATTTAAATTACAAACATCAAATGTAAATTGTGGGAACGCATAACTTGTTGGGACGAATGCATAATTTTAAGTTAAACACGATTTCATAATTCATTGAAAAACAGATTTAATTTATTGTGTGCTTAAAGAAATAGTGTGTGTTTTATATTAAGAATAACCCAAAACATATACTACATTGTTGGGATTAAAAATTGAATTTATCGTAAACATCGAGCTTTGTTTCTAAATCAATTTTTGATTTTAATAAGTCATAGTGAGAAGATTATGCTGAAAAATACTAATAAACTAGATTTATTATAGTAGTAAAAGCGACATGTCAGCAAAGCTTAGCGCAGTATAGTGCGTTTAAGAGAAAACGTGTCTTGGCATAAAGTGGCAAGCTCTAGGTTTGTGCAAGTGTGTGAATTGAAGGACGTTCAACTTATATGTACTTTTGTTTGTTTAAATTTTCATGGTTTTATTAATGACACAATAATTTATTGTTGGTTGATTTATTAAACCGGTAGTTACAAATTTTAAATCGCGTTGTGGGTTGAAGCTTTTACATTACACGCTTTGGATCGATAAACGACACCGACAAACTTCGCGACTGGATGCTTGGTGGAATAGCGGGGATATCCGGGCATTACTCAATCTAGGTAAATTATAAATCTGTGTTTAGATGAAAGATTTACATTCCATAATATACATATACAAACCCGACTCGCAGCTAACTTGATGGAAAGTTCAAAGTCTAAACCCTCTTTGAATATGAGTTTAGCGACGATGCCGTTTTCTTTAAACTCATCGATAGGAGTGTAAATCTTGTATGAGTATTCGAAGTCTGTGACATTAGCATAATGCCACACTCCCGTGAATCCGACTAGTATATTGTTCCATCCAAGTCTAAAGTCGGCCTGTAAATGCTTCGGTTAAGTTACGCCTAGGTCAGATGTAAATGTACACTTCGATAAAATAGCGCGACACGGCTCAAACGTGTCATCATCTTACCCTGTCTGCTTTTAATTTTCCTACTATTAAAATTTCTTGTAGAAATTCAATTGGAGTAGCTAAATTAAATTTGACGTCGAAGTTTGAAAAGCTTTGTAGAAAGAATATGACTTCTAGTCCAATGCTGCCGGTACTGTGACTTATCTTTGCGATTAAATGCCTCTTTTCATCCGAAAATCCAAAACGTCCTGATAATTTATTATATTTCTCAAACGGAGTCGTCAAGTTAAAAGATAGCATGCTGCGTGTTAATTTCTGTAAATGGCCTAAAAAAATAATTAATACATTTACAATTACTAAAATTAAAACCTATAAAATAATGTTAATAAAAACATCAACAATTTAGAAATCTAACAAATAAGAAACTGAAATTGAACGAATCCTAAAATAAATAAATAAACCATAAAACTTTGAAACTGTGCGATGTGTGTTCGTCAAATTAGCGTTTTAAATGAGTTAATAATTAACAAATGCAAGGCGCTTCCAGAATACAGTGCGATTCTAAAGTATCCCCCCCCCCCATGATAACTTTTGAACGGCTAGAGCTATCGCTATGAGAAGAAACACGTCGATTTTTAATTTTTACGTATAAAATGTTGTTGTAAAAAATTTTTGTTAACTTTCTTATTTTAAATGAAACGCCCTGTATATTTTTATTTATTAAATTTTTGGAAGTCATATAAGCTTATCTGCTCCAGAAAATTGTATGTACGTATTGGTGATTGATCCGCGGAGTTGTTAGACAACGGAAGATAGAAAATAAGAAAGTAGGAGCTTTAGTGTGGTTTAACTTTATTAATTTTTAAAGCATCTTCATAATTGAATTATTTTTCTGCTGATTCCAGTCCTTTGGGTGAAAGATATGTAATGTGAGGTAGTCCATTTGTATGGCTTTCCAGGCCTCTAAAACGTATTTGTTGCTTGGTAATATTTGACCTACAAGACTGTGAGGCTATTCCGTTAAGATTATGTTGAAATGGAAGCACGCTTTCTGAAAATGTTGTTCCAAAGTTTATTTGTTTGATATATACAGGTTCGTTCTGAAATAAGTACTGATATTTTAACAGCTGACAATAGCCCAACCCCAAATATGCAAAAATGACGGTCCTATGTTGAATGGTGTGCCAGAAAAAAATATTTTAATTTTGAGTAAAATATGAAAACAAACGCCGAATTATCATCAATAAATGTTGTTTTTCAAAAGGAAGTTGATTTTCAAAGCAACACATATTGAAATGGACACAGGACCGTACTTAGAACCGAATGTAAAAAATATAAAAAAATGACATTTTTCGACAATTTAAAATGAAGATGGGACTGCCGTTTTTTGCGGATCTGGGTTTGGGTTTAGGTCAGCTATCACCTGTTAAAATATCAGTACTTATTTCAAAATGATCCTGTATGTATATACAGGTCATTATGAAACTTGTCGCACTATTTTAACAAGTGATAGCTGACCAAAGCCCAACCCCAAATATACAAAAACTACGGTACTATGTTGAAGGTTGTCAGAAAAAAATATTTTAGTTTTGAGTAAAATATAAAACGCGGAATTATCGCGGGTAATAAAGGTTGTTTTGCATATTGAAATGGACACAGGGCCGTTCTTAGAATCCAATGCCAATACAAAAAAATGACATTTTTCGAAAATTTAAAGTGATGATAGGACCGCCGTTTTTGCAGATTTAGGTTTGGCTTAAGGTCACCTGTTGGAATAGTGGGATATATTTCAGAATGACCCATATACAGGGTCATTCACGAAAGTGGTTCGTTAGAACTTTTCCGTGTTCCAAGTCTAATATCAATCCGTGATTAAACAAAATAAGACGGTTTGATCAAAGTAGGTAGATCTTCTTGAAATTTTGTATATGGCCACAATTTCTTATTATGAACGACTTTTCTTAGTAAAATTTTGCCGTATCATGGATTAGTTGGATTAATTTGTTCATTTCATTCATCTTTCTATTAAAATTGTAAGGCCGTTTTTCTTGATTTTTTCTTGTGCAACCTATTTAAAATGGTATACCGTTGAAAACAGAATTAAAATCATAACGAAATAAAAAATAAAAAATATAGGTTGCTATTTAAAAAAATGGCGATAACGTCATAACAAATAAATGAAGGTGTTTAATAAAGAATTTGTTTCGCCAAGTTGTAGCTAAGACTGTCCCATTTAATAATATATATGGTTTGTTTATGATTAAATCACAATTGAAGTCGTTATAGTCCTGGGCCCGTTTTGTATAACGCACTGTATAGCTGCTCCTTTTGTTAGCGCCAAAAAAGCAGCAGAAGAAACACATTTTCCTGCATCAATAAGATCGGCTAGAAAACGTTTAAGAAGTGCAGGTCTACTCAATTGTGTAGCAGCAAAAAAGACTATGTTAACTGAAGAAAATAAAAGGAGAACTTATTCACCAATGAATATTTAAATATAGCACGCAATTTTTGGGATAGTGTGGTATTCTCGGACGAAAAGATTTTTCAATCCTCATACAATGGGAAAATGAGAGCTTACCGTCCAAGAGGTCAAAAGTTTGAAGAGAACTATACAGTGTGTTTGGTTTTAGTTGTCACAGCAGATATCTCGGCTATTGTTAGAGATACGACAAAATGTCATAAAGAAAAGTTATTCTACAGTAAATTTTCTATTACCTGCCATAGCCAAAAAAACAATTGAGCATCAAATGCGTTAGATGTAGGAAATGCAATCAAATGTTTAAATGGAACGTATCCAATTTTATTATGTATTTGAAAAGTGTAAAAAATTCTCTTTACAACAATATATCACATGCCATAGTTATCTAATCAACTAAAAACATAATTCGATAATTAAGTAACAAATGCACGCTTACGTAGATTAGAGCTTTATTTGAAACAGTAGGCGGCCAAACAAATGAAATTA
>JAFFZR010027479.1:0-39800 GCA_018397195.1 Lethrus apterus | reverse complement strand
GGTTTGTATGAAAGAAAATTTTTGAAAAATCCACGGGAAAAGTCAGAAATCTATCTATCTATCTTCTACCTACATCTATTATTGTATAAAATGATAGGACAACGACTGTCGGTTGGGTTGGGTTGGTTTGGGTTTGTATAAAAGAAAATTTTTAGAAATGTATCTATCTATCTTCTACCTACATCTATTGTTGTATAAAATGACAGGACAACGACTGTCGGGTCAGCTAGTAATTATAAAAAAAATTAGAAAAAGTATAAAATACAGGTTGTTCAAATTGAAGTCGGCACTATTACCAACATTGTTACCACTAAAGATACGATGTTGGTTAAATTACCAAAGTAGTAGCGTTTTTTCTTCCGAATACAATGGTAAAATTTTAAAAACATTTTTGATGTATTGATCGATATCGTAGCTTCTATACTAACGAAGTTATCCATGTGCGGTGATCCTCTATTAATATCGTTGTAGCTCTTTTGTTTTTCATTTCTGGGATATAGTAGTATAAGAAGATTTTGTGCAAAATTTCATTTTCTACCGACTACTACATAAATATACAGGTGTCTCAAAACTGACGCCCATGCATTCGGGATGTAACTCAGGGGGCAGAACAAATTGAAAATTAAGAGTGGAAAATTTGCCGATTGACCTTCGTTATCGAGTTATTAATGAAAAACTGTAATGTAACATTTAATATTTATAGTTTATTAACAATAACTAAATTAGCATGTTTTCATCTACGAATGCAGCAGCGTGAATACGAGCTACTACATCTTCAGGATCCACAACATGTTCGCTGTAAACGTTTTCTTTTAAAAATCCCCAGAAAAAAATATCCAACGGATTCAATTTTCCACTCTTAATTTTCAATTTCCCCCTGAGTCACATCACGAATGCACGGGCGTCAGTTTTGCGACATCCTGTATAGGTTATTCCATTAAAAAAAATCTTGTTTTTTTAATATCTCGAAAACGCGAAGTTCAATTGTTTTTAAAATTTTACCATCGTAATCGGAAGAAAAAACGCTACTACTTTGGTAATTTAACCAACATCGTATCTTTAGTAATAACAAAGTTGGCAATACTGCCGACTTCAACGTGAACAGCCTGTATATAACATACACTAACTAAGGTGACCAACCGTACTCCTTTAGGGAGTTTTGTACTCCTCATTTACTGTTTTGTATACCTTTTGTAACTCGATTTGTACTCCTTTTGTATTTACCTTTTGAATTTCAATTACGAAGCGAACCCAACTAATACAACAACCCTATCTATCCAAAATTTTTAAAAATTGACCCTTTGAGTTTCCAACCTATACGTCTTTTAAAAACTGACCCAACCCATATGTTTTTAAATTTATCTGCTTTGAATTTCTAATCTGCGTTTTTTTAAAGAAATATGCAACAATATGGAATAATTTAATCGAATGATAATTTTTGCAGACGTAATATTGCAACGCATATACCTGCAAGTATTGATTCCCTCGACGGAAATTTCCAGAAAGCATACTACGCAAGTACAATGGATGAACGTTAATTTTATCATACACGTCGTACACGTCACACCAAACAGATAAGATGTCGTTGGTTGAAATGAGCGGCTATGTGGTGACGTGTGGAAAAATCAAAGATTGTTTACGGACAGCTGCATTTCGAGGGGCCCGGGAGGCCAGATGTACATTCTAGAATTTATTGGTGGGAGACGCTCGGTATAAAAGCTTGCAGCTTCCCTCTCCAAGGCGCAGTTTTGTGTTAAAGTACCTAAGAAGCGTTGGTGTTTGGAAGAAAGAAGTTCCCTGTCTACATTTGGTTGTTGGTTGGTCTTAGGCTGTTGGCAACGAGGATTCTCACAGGATTTGTATCACTAAATTTTTATTTTATTATTTGGATTTTTTCACACGAAGGAATTTAATATTTTTCTAGTTGCATTTGAATACATGTCTGTTTAAACCTGGCCAGTTCTAACAGATACTGTTTTATAAATGTTTCTGTTCTTTTTTTTTACGTAAATCCAGCGAAGCGAGGTTAAGCTAATTTCACCATGGAGTAAAAATTAGCAACATCTCTAATCGCGCACCTATTGGTAGTATCACATTGTTCGTTAATTTCAGAGTTTTGTCGTCATTTCCTGTATAAAAGTCACTTCAAGTCAGACCTACCTAAAATAACGTTCACGCCCAATATGGCCGTACAGCTAGGTTTCTAATGGCCGCCATTACGATGTTGGCGTTGACGCGTCACACGATCAATACATGAATTTCAAAATAATTCATAATGGTTTGAATCGATTAACCGTACTAGGTAATATAGAAACAACGAAATTTTCTTCATTTTTAGAACAAGTTATATTTAGTTCAGCGATTAGACAGGGGGATATGGAGTTTCATTTCTAATAGGATGCGTTCACCGATAGAGCCGGTTTTTTTCGCAACCCAATAATGGTCCCCCATCATTCTACGTTCAATTCGTGTTTAGTGTTTGTTACAATTGGACTTAATCATAACAAAACATTATTTAAATGATATGTTAATACGACATTATTTTACAGCATTTTTTTTTATTTAATTCACTTTGTTTTATATTTTACGAGGAAAATCGTAAGATGGCGTTTGTAAAAAATAATTAAAATGAATTAATAAAACACTTACATTATCGATATCTAGCGAATCTGGATTGTTGTTGATTATTTTGTGAACTATCTTCCCCGTTTCGTTTGCCTGAAAAAATTGTAAAAAATTAAAAAAAGAATCATTAATTTTGGCAAAAATTTTAACAGCAGATGGGGCCATTTTTAATTAAAGTAAGTACAAATTTTGCATTATCTTGTTTATATCGTTTACGTTTTGTTTATTTGCGATTAATTTTTACTAACAATTTGCGCTACATTGTTAATTTTTTTTTAATACACATGATTCAAAAACAAAGTTGATTGGGATATAGAACAATAGTTGATAATAATATTTTAGTACAATTTTAGAAAATATATCATTTGGTATTCCATATGAAATGGTCCCTATGAATAAATAATTTTTAAATAAATTACATCATTGCGCCAGCATAAGAATTTTTATTACAAATATTTTTTGAACTGTGGGGATTATAATAAAATAGAAAAATATAAAACGTGAATTTAAAATTTTTAATTCCGTCGTTAAAGAATTTAATAACCTGCATTTACATTTATTGTCGATTTTTTCGCAATTTTTCGCAAGTACGCAATTCTTACAGAAATTGTTGAAATAAAACTGCTCGAAATCTTTTTTTTTTTGTTTCTTCTGATATAAACAATCGCAAATATATTTTTAAATTTTAATTATAAATTCTAAACTGTTAGGAAAGCACATACTACCATTTCTATAATTTGTACAATAAATTCAAATAATGGTATTAATAATAACGATTTGTTTAAAATGCGAACATTTCTAAAATTACGGTATTAACGATTTGCGTTATTATAAATATAATGAAATATGTCATTTATAATTCTGATAAATCAAAAATGTATAGAAGCTGACGTTCAAAAATTAAATAGGTACAAATTTTATTGAAAATATTCGAAAAATAAATAAATGCATGGGGTATTTTATAAATGACCTTGAACAATTTATAAGAAAACTTTATTTAAATTTTGCAACAATATTTTCTAATTTTTAAGAAATTAAAATTTTAGTGTCATTTTTAAAAATCTATTACGATATGAAATGAAATATTTATGAATACATATAAATAATGATGTAAAAACTCATAAAAAGCATTTTCCGTAAAATAATATTTATTATATATAATATTTATTTTTAGAAGTTATTATTCGAATTTAGACAACAAAATAATTAATATATTAGTATTCAAATTCAGAGCTGAATATTCAAAAAAGCCTTAGGGTTTCAAATGGGGACTTTTTTTTTATTATTAAATGCGAAATATGTTTTATTTTACATTTTATTCTTTATTTTATTATTCTTATTTTATTAAGAAAAAAAAACTTACAATGTAAAATCAAAAATGTGAAAAAAGGACTTCAATAGTATTATTAAAATGAACAGTATTATGGACTTGAACAGCATTTCCAAAAACAGACCATAATATTTCATAAATTATAAATTATTCATATAAAAATGACCCACCATACAATAATTTTCCATGCGGTTATCGTTTTAAAAAATACACCACAATTTTCCATGAATTGTAAAATGTGAAATTTCTATGGTTCATAGAGGACTTATTTTATCATCAAAACACCAAATTACACTTTATAAAAATCTTTTGTCAGGACATGCAGGAAACAATTTTAACATTTCATTTAAGGTCGAGAATGAAAAAAATGTTTTTTTTTAAATTAACTATCAGATAATTGTTTATAGATAAATTATGCAAAATTTAATGACTATGAAGTTGTTTTTTTGTATTTTGTATTTTTTATTTGTATTTTTGTATTTATCTTCGTTTATTTTGCGCATTGATTGTAGGCAATTCGAAATTATGTAAAAATTATATTGAAGTGTTTTAAACTACGAAAAATTATTTCATGTATTTGGGGGGGATTTTCTAATAGGATTCACAAGAAAATATTTATATATAAATAACAATTCAAAGAATATATTTAACATTTTGGAACGATATATGCAGAACTGAATTAAAGTTGCTGATAAATGTTTTCTGTCTCGTAATTAAAAATTTTATAAAAATTATATTCTAACTTATACCCAAATCATTGATTAAGATAATAATTAATTGGAATATTGTTAGAATATGGTGGTTTTATTATACTGATTATTTAGCGTATTTGCAAACATTGTAGAAAATTTATGGTTAAAATTTCTGAATGTTTCATATGAGAATCAAAACACTAATAAGTAATTTATAAATTTTAGTGAAGTAAGAGAATTTATTAGAAATGTTTACTGATTTAAAATCCCTAAATTATTCGTCTTTTCTTATAAAAGTTGTTCCAAAGAGGACATTCTTTTAAACATCAAATTGAATATAGATATACAAGGATCATTTACATATAAGTAATAACTGAGATTTTACGTTGACGAAAAATTTTCTGAACATCTACGAAATTTTATACGTATATTTTAAAATTAAAATTAATATGGGTTCAATTGTAAACGTAAAATGTTTCAAATACAAGCAATTAGAACTGAAAATAAGGAATTGCTGAGACTGCATTGTTATAGTGATTATACTGAGTGGGTAGTCTTATAGCAAGCTCTGCTGCACATTTGAGCTATACTGCAGGTAGCTCCGCTGCACATTAGAGCAAAATGTGAAGACTCCGGACGTGGAATTTTTATTGTAATGTCGATAGTTTTTAGCATTTATTGTTTTCACCCCCAGTTCAAAAAGTTTTCTTGTCATGTATTTATTTTAAGGCCACAAGAGCACTTTTTAGAGAATGTTAACATAGATCTGCTTTAAGTGCAACTTTGATATGTTTACACGTAAAATTCCATGTAACGAATGACTTAAAAATTTATGTTTAGATACATCTCTGTTTCAGGAAATAAGTCTTTTGAAATGATTTTTTGTGTTGTTTGGTAGCTTGCTACGTACAATCGCATCTTTGTTTTATTTAAAATTTTCTATATAAATTTTATAATCGAAAGATGTTGACATTGATTGATGTAGAATGAAATTCTTATGTTTTATGTTTAATCCGTAATTATGCACTTGATTTTTCTAGATTTTGCCATAAAATGCACGCATTTTATCCACTTGGTGCAGTAGAGTGTTGTAATTTTAATCGAAATTCGTGTTTATTGAATGTTTTATGGAATTGTGGAAACCAGCTTTCTTTAAACACAACATGCTGCTTGAGTACATGTTTTCTTGGTATTTAATAAACATGAAGTTGTGGTTTTTTTAATTGTTACTCTGCTTTTGGTGAAAGTGCATAATTTTCATATTAAAAAGCTTTTTAATATTATTAAATGAATCCAATTTATGCCCGAAATCAATATTATTTTAAATTTCGTCGTCTTGAAAACTTTTTTTAGTTTCTTCAAAATTCTAAACAATTCGTTAATATTTAGAAGTATTTAAAGATTACATTAAATGTGTTTTATTCGCAAAATGGAAATTTATCGATTATTAAATGAATAGGTTTTTAACACCCACACATTATATAAAACAAATAACCGATTAATTTATATAATACGGGGCCTTGTTGCCAATTACTAAGAGGACATATTGTAAGAATAACAAACGTACAAACAGATATGAAAATTAAATATGAAACTCTCGATATGAAAAATAAAAAAATATAATAAATTATTTTAGAACTGGAGCATTTTGTTGGCGAGAAAAAACGCATTTAAATTTTATGAGAAAAGCAAAAGGTAATACAACCGGAATTTTGTTAATTAAAACTGGAATTTTGTTAACTAAAACCGAAATTTTGTTAATTATAACCGGAATTTTATTAATCAAAGCCGAAAATGAAAATGTGCGAATTAAGTAATAAAATTATGAAATAATAATTGCATTATGTGAAGGGCTTTAACAGTTTATGAAGTTTTACGACGTACGTATTTTTTTCTAACGGAAAATTAAAAATCTTCAATCATTATTTATCTTAGGTGTCTACATCAACGAATAAAATGTTTATTTTTTATTTTTAAATGAACAAAATTATTTTTATCCTTCCACGAAACGATATTTAAAATTCTGTCAACTGAATTCCTCAATAAATTTTTAATTTCTGCGATAAACTGACCAGTAACAAATTTTAATACTGAATAAGATTGAAAATTATAGGTACCATAAAATATCGAGTAATTTCATACAGAAAAAAATAACAGCAAAAAAAAAACCCAAATGTTTTCGATGATACTGCTAAAATTTCAATGACAACTTATGTATGTATAATGTTCCTGTTAAGTATAGGATTGTGTGGAAACAAAGAGGGAATAAAATGATGAAGATTTTGATGAATGTATGAAAAGGTCAGAGGTTATAGAAGATTTTTGCAGGAATGGTTGGGTTGGTTCAATGTTCATGTCCCACTATTAGGGAAGTTAGGAGAATTTTTTTGCTGGAAGGTTCGAGATGGCTGAATGATCAGAAAATAGATAGCGATACCCCTCCCCAATAAAGTCTTGAATATCCAACCTTTTGTGGACACTGGGAAGAAAAGAGGGAATAAAATGATTTTGATGAATGTATAAAAAGATCAGAGGTCATAGAAGATTCTTTTGCAGGAATGGTTGGTTTGGTTGAATATATAGTAATTTCACACAGAAAAAAAATAACAGCAAAAAAAAAACCAAATGTTTTCGATGATACTGCTAAAATTTCAATGACAACTTATGTATGTATAATGTTCCTGTTAAGTATAGGATTGTGTGGAAACAAAGAGGGAATAAAATGATGAAGATTTTGATGAATGTATGAAAAGGTCAGAGGTTATGGAAGATTTTTGCAGGAATGGTTGGGCTGGTTCATGTCCACGATCTATTAGGGAAATTAGGAGAATTTTTTTTGCTGGAAGGTTCGAGATGGCTGAATGATCAGAAAATAGATAGCGATACCCCAATAAAGTCTTGAATATCCAACCTTTTGTGGACACTGGGAAGAAAAGAGGGAATAAAATGATTTTGATGAATGTATAAAAAGATCAGAGGTCATAGAAGATTCTTTTGCAGGAATGGTTGGTTTGGTTGAATATCTAGTAATTTCATGCAGAAAAAAATATAACAGCAAAAAATCCCAATTGTTTTCGATGATAATGCTAAAATTTCAGTGACAACTTTATAAAATTGTTTGTATAATGTTCCTGTTAAGGATAGGATTGTACGTCATATTATTGATACACACGGATTTTCATATGCGCACACAAATTACCACACATCAAATTATTCACTTAATGTTCTATAGATAAATTTATTGAAATAAAACAACGTATGTATTAAAAAATATGAAATAAAGTTTTTTTTCCTTCAAAAGGGGACAACGTAGACTATTAGTTCTTCCACTCAATTTGTTATATACAACTAAATTTTTTGAAAATACACAATACGATTTCCTATATAATAATAGAAAGGACCATAATTCTTAGATTTAAAATTTAACTGTTAGGGATAATATGAATGTTAGGTTCATTTTTTAAAGAGGATATTTTTTTGAAGAAGACATTTTTTCCAATATGTAATTGTGAATGTACAATGGTGGACATTTTAAAATTTTATTTGGGCGTTTCTTATACTGTTTGTTTTCGTTGAGTAAAAGACACATTTAAAATTAAGGTTTCAAATAATTGATAAGTTCAAGCATAAAATGTTGCATAAATTGTGAAATAGTTCTCCAAAATCAGATTGGAACATTTTTGTACTTCTTCTACTTTCTATTCAAAATTGGGTTAGTTTTGTTTTTTTTTCGTGATGGGACTCACCAGAGCTACCAAGGCGTCAAGTTTAAGAAAATATTTAAATATTGGTGTTCCTTTTAAACTGAACATTTGAAATCTTTGAATTGAACTTTCGAAGTCCTTTGAATAGAACTTTCGAAGTCCTTTGATTTGAACCTTTGAACTGAACATTTGAAATCCTTCGAACCGCAGTTGGGGTCTTCTCAATTGAATGATTCGAAAGTTTATTTTGATTTTTTCATACGTTGTTAAAATTTTCCGAAGCATAACTTTTTGATTTGACGTTATCTTTCGCAACGTTCTCAAACAATTTAACAAAATTCATCAGTAAAGTCGAATGTCAGAAGAATGCCAGAAACTGGGTGCTTATTTATTTAGGGATTGCTTAAAATAATTTTTGAATGAAATGTATTCTTATCATCAATAACACATTTATGCGTTTAACGAAGATATGGCTTTTAAATTACTGAATTTTAGAATTTAGGCCATAAAATTGGGACCAATTGTGCTCAATCCCTTCGTCTCAAATTGCCCAAAATTATAAACTGAAAAAAAATAATTTGTTGTAAACAGAAAAATTATGGTAGGATTTCCATCAGATCTCTGAAAGCTAATATCTGGTCAATATTGTTTACACGAAACGTTCACATATCCCTTTTTTTATAAATTTTATTAATTACGTATAGTGAAGTCCGTCCCACTTTGAGTCCGTTATTTAGAAATAAAACCAAAAAAAAAAATAAAATAGTGAAACAGATCAAAATTCGATGAAAAGTTTGACGTGTATGGACCGAGTATGGAGGATAACAATCGTGTGAAAGGAGTAGCATGGCGGATTCGGAAAGGCTCGAGATGATAAGATTGGTCAGGCCAAGGTTAATGAACGAAATACTGAATATGTGGCAAAAGGATGGAATTTTACGAATGAGAGTAGAATAATATTTGAATGTGTGATGAGGAAATTACTTCGGAAATAATTTTAAATACTTCAAAGCAAGTTGAGATTGTGAAGAAATAGTGTTTCAAGGTTCGAGTGTGGAAACAAAGAGGGCATAAAATGTTTATAGAGTTTATAGAATTTTTTTTGTAGGAAGGATTGGGTTGGTTCAATGCTTTATATATCCACGGTCTATTAGGGAAATTAGGAGGAAAGTTTTTTTTTTGCAGAAAGGTTCGAGATGGCTGAATGATCAGAAAATAGATAGCGATACCCCTTACCCCAACAACGTCTTGAATATCCAACATTTTGTGGTCATTGGGAAGAATGTATGAAAATATCATAGGTCATAGAAGATTTTTCTTGCAGGAAGGGTTGGTTTGGTTGAACGCTTTGTATGTTTAAATACCTCGGCCTATTAGTGAAATTAGGAAGGAAAGTTTTTTGCAGAAAGGATCGAGATGGCCGAATGATCAGAAAATAGATACCCCCTCACCCAATAACGTCTTGAATATTAAAATTTTTGCTCACTGGGAAACAAAGAGGGAAGAAGAAGAAGATTTTGATGAATGTATCAAAAGATCAGAGATCATAGAAATTTTTTTGCAGGAAGGGTTGGGTTGGTTGAATGTTTACATGTTTAAATATCACGGCCTATTAGGAGTTATTAGGAGGAATTTTTTTTTTGCACGAAAGATCGAGATGTCTGAAGATCAGAAAATAGATAACTCAATAACGTCTTATATTCAACCTTTTGCCACTAGGGAATCCCACATTTGCCTTATTCGGACCATATCATAATCATTGAAGATTTTACAAAGTAAAGGAACATCTTAACTCGGACAAAAGTGTACGTTAATTTTATATTGTGTTAAGGGAAATCAATTATTATTATTGTTAAAACAATCAGGCAAAATCTTTTATTTAAAATACATGAATTGGTGTAAAATTACTAATAAAGACAATCGATTTGCTTTGGTTTGCATATACAGTACGATCCAAAGTCACCTACAAATAATATAAACAAACACATGCTTATTTAAATTTCATGATTACGTCAAAATTTGGCGTTAATTTAATCGTTTAGGCTGCATCTTGATAATTGTTATTATACCCCGCGTGTATGCATCAACAAATCACAAATTATCGCTGAATTAAATTTTAATGGAATGGTAGATGACTTATGTGGAATTAATCGTAACATAGCACATAGCATTTTCATGTTATAAACTGCATGCAAATTGCAAAATATCACGGCAATTAATGGTGTTAATTGCACAAAAAATCACTTCGTCATTTTATGTCATTTTGATTTGAAAATTTTGTCTAAACCTGCCTATGTTTATTCCTTTATTTTTGTTTGTGCTTTGTTGGAATTTGAAATAATGTTGGATACTAAACGAGATTGGCTTTATGAAAGCGTGCGCTTTACAAGTATTTTTTTTATTACATACATACCAAATAATTTTCAGGAGTTATTGTAGTTTTAGTTTGTCAATAAACGTACAAACTGAGTATTTAAGTTTATAATTAAAAAAAATTATGTAACTGTTTTACAAATTCCTATACAAAACGTTTAATATCACATATTTTTCTTTAAAAATGCTAATTATGCCCCGACATGGTTATATTTGATAAATAAACAATAACACAAAAATCTGTTCTGACGTCGCTACCGTTATAGCACATCCGATAGATAATGAAAGAAGAAGCTCAGTTAGGTTAACAAATTCACGTTTTAACGTGTTCAGATCATCGTAGGTTATAGTTATAATTACTAGTGGAAACTAGCAACGATATAGGCTTGCGGTTAAATACGATGGTTTTGAAGTTGGAACTGGTTTATGTTCATAAATTTTCGATGAAGTGATCATTTTTGGGTATACTTTAGCTGGAAAAAAATTTAAAGGTATTGTAATTCAATTTCTTAATTTTTTTTAAAGGAAATTTTTGCCATTGTCGTGATAAGATTTTAGTCATATTTTTGTCTTTCCTCTGTCCATTATTTTTAAATCTTGTAGACAAAATTAAGATTTTTTTCACATTTCTTCCAATAGACTTGGTCCGATCATAGATATTTTCCTCGTACACAGAGATAAAAGTTTTCCCTTTTCATTCCAACAAGGACATTTCAATTATTTGACAGTAAAGTGCAGTCTGACACCATTAACCCTTAACAAATACGTGTCTTTAAATCTGAAATAAAAGTTTTCTTTTTTAATTTTTAAACAAAATTTGACAAAAATGGACAATTATTAGAAAAATATTTTGGAATATTTATCGTTAAATCCATCTTGGATATTTACGATCTGTGTAACCCCCCGGCCTGGGACCCATGTTGTTAAAAATAAATAAAAATAGTCTCGTTTTAAATGATCACAAAACTTATTTTGCGAGTTTTAAAAAAATATTTTCGGAAATTTTGTAATTGCAACGAGATCACGTCGCTCTTGGTCTGTATGTGTCTGCCAATTTCAAAATTTTTAAAAATAAGACATAGAAGGGATTGTTTATCATTAAAGTCATCTTGGAAATGTACAAGCTTATGTAACCCCCGATCTGGGGCTCATGCTTTTAAAAATAAATAAAATAGTCTAGTTTTAAACGATCACAAAACTTATTGTAGAAGTTTTAAAAAAAATATTTTCGAAAACTTTATAAGTGGTTATAGTTATGTTTCTCTTGCAACGAGATTACTTCGCTCTTGGTCTGTATATGCCTTCCAATTACAAAATTCATAAAAAGAAGACAAAGAAGACATTGTTTATCGTTAAAGTCATCTTGGATATTTACAATTTATGTGACCCCCGGCTAGGGGCCCATGCTGTTAAAAATAAATAAAAAATAAAATAGTCTAATTTTAAACGTTACAAAACTTATTGTGTTTTAAAAAAATATTTTCGGAAATTTTGTAATTGGTTATAATTATAGTTGTGGTTCTCCTGCAACCAGATTACTTCGCCCCTTTGTTTATATGTGCCAACCAATTTGGGGTACCCAGTTTAATTATATTTGTAAATAATAAACTTGTGGTTTAACGTTTGTAACTAATAAAATATTATTACGTTTGGGATACAATAAAAAATGTAAATAATTGCTAAATATTTTGACATTTTTTTACTGGTAATGGGAAAGAAATGAAATTATTTGGATCCCTTTCCCCTTAAATGACAACTTCATTACTGGATTAGTTATCATTTTGATGCTCTTAATCACAAATTTCAAATTTTAAAAAATCAACAATTTTAAAAATGGAATAAATATAGTAAAATAAATTAAATTTCCGATGACCACCATTTGTAGTTGATTTTTCTCACTTAAAGAAAAATATTTAAATCAGCCGTTAAACGTAAAAAATCAAGACAAAAAAATTCGATAGTTTTTAAATTTACAAATTTTAATTTCTAAACAGTTAACGTTGACGTATATATTTTTCTCTTTGAATATCGATGCAATTTCTGCAAAGACGCGATTACTATTATTATGAAGGGTGATTTTATGAATATTAGATTCAACATTATTTCTTCCATTTTCATACGCAGAATATTACAAATTTTTAATATCGTGTATTGTCTAGCGTCTTCGTATAATATTCTTTATCAAATAAACTGTATTATAATGTATTGCATTTTGATGCGAATTACAATATAAATCTACAATATACAAAAAAAGTGTATCAAGCTTTCGAATATTATTGATGATTTCCATAAAAATATATCTGAAAACGAGGTAGAACCGACAACATAATTTCCCATTTCGGGTCAACAATTTTCGATGTTGATATATTTGTATTTTGATTTTATACAATATTTAGAATTTGACGCCGATTCCATACATATTTTGAAGTAATTTCAGTTACATTACTGCGAAAAACATTTAAAGCAATAAAATCCAAAACAGAAAAAGTATAGGTAATTAAAATCGCAGAAAAAGTTTTCGTCATGTATTTATATTTTTAAACGTAGAATAATCAATTGCTAACTGGCAGAAAATCAAAATTATTGCTTTCTCTGAACTTAATTTATAAAATTCAGAATAGACACCGCTATTTAAGTTTTTAAAATCGCAAAATTCCAGCGTGTCATCCATATCTTACACAGTGGAAAAAATTTGTAATTTGCATAATTTGTATTTTAAATAATCACAAATTTCCTCGAATCCAAATAAATAATCGTTGTTCTCAGATTTGCATAAATTATCAATTTTTAGAAATTTAAAAATTTTAATCGTTAGTCTTGTACAATTTTATAAAGTTGTTTGTTGTTTGGAGTTTCAAAGCATCAAAATCAATAATTTTCGAAAATTTCACAATTTCACAGAGAATAATTACGATTTTTTTACAGCAACAATATTAAATTCCCCCACTCCTCCATTCCAACCAACAGCCAATACAGTGTAATTACGCATTTTCTCAAATTTTATTACAGCTGAAGGGAATCAAAAATTGAGAATTAAAGTTGTTTGGAGTTTCAAAGCATCAAAATCAATAATTTTCGATATTTTTTTTTTGAGGACATACTTTTCTTATCTGCAACTCAATAGAGACAATAATTACGATTTTTTTACAGCGACTAATTTAAATTCAAAATAATGTTTTTTTTTATGCTTGGTTACAGTTTAAATGTTCCGACGCTTGATAATAATTAACATTTCAAACATTGGCGCAAATCTGATTACATTTTTGGAGAAATCAACATTTGCAGAAAATTCGCTAATTTACAGTATATAATTTTTATTTATTATTTTTTTTTTCTGAACGGTCAACAGAATATCACAAATTTCGTAGACTTACAATTTTCCTTCAAATTGTTCCAAGAAAAAGAAAACAATTGTTTGGCGTTTAGGATTTTCCTACTTCAATTGTTTTGAAATATTAACGGTTACATTGATTAAATTACGCAAATTTAAGGCAACAATTTCAAATGTGGTTTAATGAATTCAAATCAAAATTTTTTTCTTTTTTCTTCTTTTTTATAATTAATTTTATTGAGCATTTGAATGTCAAATCAAGTAAAATGAACAATAATCTTAAATTTTCGTTTTTAAATTATACGCCAATTCGTACAAACTAGATTTAGGTATTTGGTTTTGTACAAATTGTTTTTAAAAAGACATTTTGGGTTAGGTTGCATGACAGTGACAGTTTGATGAGAGAATTGCGCCGAGAAATCACGAACGTACAAAAATCAACATTTTTATACACAGAACGAGGAATAACTGAGGAATGAATATTTACACAGAGTAGTCAACAATTACGGAGCAACGTATATAGAGCAATTAATAAATGTATACAGAGCAGTCAAAATTACCAGGTCAATCAACATTTGCGATCAACAATTTTATAGCAATCAATATATATGTTCCTGGTTAACAACTAACGAAATACTACAATTATTTGGGAACGAAGAACTCACAACAATTTATGTGTTTTTTTTTAAATATAACAGTATTTTTGCTTATGAAATTCAATTTTTATTGTATGTTTGTGTTTTCTCTTTTCTCTTGATGTTCTGCTTATTTATGTCATTTAACGCTGTGTTTCGCGAGCACAGCGTTTATACTTACGATTTTTATATGTTTATTTTTTTATTCATTGCATGATAAGTTTTATTAAAAATTACCATATGGTAACAAGAAAGTAAGAAGAAAGTAAACAAGAGCGAAGAATATAACAATTCAAATTCAAAGATTTAATAACACGGAATATCCTAAAGCTCTGCAAGACTTGTTATTTAAAGCCCATGTGAAAAAATGCGATAAAAACATAATGAAAAGGAACGTGTGTATATTGAAAATGTTTGTATCACTTCAGGCGTATGTTAAGAGTTTACAGATAAGCTCTTTGGTGTTTTTTCGGCTATGAAATTAAAATCTTGCTTTATGTGTTTAATCTTTTACTATTTATTCAACCCTAGTGATTTATATCTAAGTGTTGCGTTCCTGTTTAAACCGTTGCGAAATTAAACATATTACATAAAGAGGAGGCATTCGTGTATGAAAACTGTCCAAATAAAGAACTGACGTGTCTTGGATTTTAAAAGTTGGCATCAATGACACCAGGACAGATTCTGGTTATTTCGATTTTCGATTCCGTAATTTTTTAGCTATTAATATTAATATTTTTAAAAAATCTTGCTTATGTATTTATGTGTTTTTAACTTACGTTCGATCTCGACGATTTACATCTAAATGTTGTGTTTTTATATACATTTGCATGTGTTGTTAGTTTGGGGCTTATTTTTCGATCTGTGTCAGTTTTTCAATATTTACTTAATAAGTTTTTTTTTCTAAAAAATCGCACGCTGTATACGACGGAATTCGATGCAATCTAACCCAATAGATATATAAAGAAATAAAAATAACATTTTATATGTGATTCGAGAATAATTGATATTTTAAAATTGGAAATTATAAAATATGAAACACGTACTGTGACGCAAAAGGTACACTTTTTTTAAATTAATAAATGATATAAAAATGACATTGTTTGTAATATAAAATTGCACCACAGTTTTTAATATAAAATGTTGTGGTTTTCTGATCATAAACTTAAATCCAACATACAAACTTAAATCAAAAACTTCAGCACACACTGACTTTATTATGATGGAAAACTATACTTTTTGTGCCTTTTATAAATAAATCTCCACTTAACCCAGTCTTTCGACAATTGCCAACGTTTCCCATTCACACGAGAAAAATCAACTCCATATAGCCAAATATTTATGGGAAAAAAGTTATTTCTAATTTTGGCCACATTTATTAAATTTTTAACAGACAACATTTTAATAGATATAACGAGAAGAAATATTAATATTAACATCAGCGTTTTTCGTTCCCAACAATTACCCAAGTTTTATTAAAATCTAAATTTTTTTTTGTTAAACAAGATTTTAATCAATTTTTTTTAAATAATTGGGTTGTTTTTGGTCTCAAGAACGAATTAAAATATAAACTAATATGCCATATTTGTGCCTCAATATGAAATCATATCTTCCATCTCATATCTTATAAATTACAATATAATAATAATTTCGACTGAAGACTGAAATCATATTTTTTTTTAATTTTTCGGTTTTTATAAAATTCAGATATGCCGGATTTACAAAATTATATTTTGTAAAATGCATTCTATAACATACATTTTCCGATGTAATTTCTTTCATATAAATACAAATAATTCAAAGTTAAAAATTTAATTTTAAAATAAAACCACCCGAAAGAATATTTATATCTAAATAGCATATCTAAATTTTGATTTGAAACGTGAAATATAAAGCACATTTTGTAGAAATATTTCTTTGGTATATGGATATTTTATCATAAGATTGTTTGCACTGATAATTGTTAATTTTATCGTAACGCCACCTCAATGATACAAATTAATACGTAACAGTGCTCTCATCGCCTTCGCTTTAAAAAAAGGGGTTTAAGCCCAACAGGAAATTTTTAAAAGAACATTTTTGTAATTTCTGAATAAATTTTTTTTATTTATTACTATAATCAACAATAGGAATATTTACTGATGTTGTTTTTAACAATTTGTAAAAAATATTAATATTTTCTTGAAAATTCTATTCTAATGAGAAGAATGCATATATGCATATCTGGGTTAAAATTTATTTACCACGATTTTATTTATGCATCCAAAGACTGATATAATTATGTATATTTTACGGAATAAATTTACGCATTATCTGAAACTTCGAATTTGTTGCTTTTATTTAATATAATCATATAAAGACTGAATTTATCATCGATAAATATTTTACGTATTTAAATAACACCAAAGAATTTTCATATTGAGAGTTCCATATAACATAAAACAGTTCGAAATAAATACCGTTGGAATCAAAAATCAGGTGCGTGAATTAAAAATAGATGGTTTGACCAAAAATTGAAGAAGCTTTATTATTATTAAATATTATTAAAATTAGGTCTCGAAGCAAACGGCTAAGACCTCTGTTGCAGGAACAATAAATCATATTAAAATACAAAATTCGTACACAATTCAATAATTTTTAATATTTTTATAAATTTTCATTTTATAACATTCTGCATGAATATTGTTTTTCACCAGTAGATTTGTTTTTTTTGTAATTGTTAATAGCATTTCTCATCATTCGACTTAATAGACTGATATTGTGATATTTGTTGATAAGGGCTTTTAAATTTGAAAGTGTGCAGTAGTATGCTTTTTGTCAAATTAAAACACGCACAATTTGTTGGTTCATAATACATTTGTTGGTTAAAAACGAGTCAAAAGTAAACCTGATGATTCGAAAATAAATTTACTTTATTATAAGTATTTTAATAATTTGCAAAATTTTACGACAAAAAAATCATACATCGAAATATTTAAAAATATGTAAGAAAAACATATCAAATTAAAAAAATCGATTACATGAAAAACGTGAAGAGAAATTTGATAAATATTTGATTTAAATGTTTGGAAAAATGAATAAAATTCTAAATTATTTATATATTTCATATATAAAACGGATGTTTTATATATTGTGATACCACAAAGCGTTTCTCCGTTTGTAGTATTGTTGCCTTGTACGTACGAATACAGTAAAATGTAAATAGTCGTTGGTTATTGTCAAAAATACAAAAATAATCTGTGTAAATGTTTGTGCTTTCAAGTCGCATGGTATTTTTACGTTTAACTCTTATGGTGATGAACTAGAATGAATCTACAAATTTGACTGTTGGTTTGGATCTAAGCCGTTGTTATTTGAATGAATACATAAGGCGAGTAAATTAGTACATAAATATATGTAATTATCGTAATATATCATAGATAATATAGGTATCTATCATTTTCGAATGTTTATGTGGATTAAGACGTATCTGTGTGGCTTTTGTATTGTAAAATTATTTATGTTGCAAGTTTAAATGTTGTAAAGTACAAGTAATAAGAAGGATGCTAATTTAATGTTGTAGTTGTACTAATATTTTGGTTTTATCATTGTATGTATAGTTATCATTTAATAAAAGAAATATTGAGACAATCTACACCAAATTAGGGTAAATTTTAAAAAATGTAGCGTTCTCACGTAAAATATTGCATTATATCCCATTTACCTGTCATAAGTTATTCCAATTATTTCTTCAACACGTAATCTAATATTTAAAAATGTTTCTGGTGGTGCAGTACAATGAAAAATTTCCAGATACAACACGCTTTCCACATTGCCACATATCCTCATTTTATATTTTCCAACAGTTTCATTTTCTTTGTTCCTTTATTGAGAGATTCCATCATAGTCTTCGTGTCTATATCTTAGCCGTTCGTTTCAGTTTTCTGTAATATTTTTTTTGTTCTGTTCTCTATTCTACATGTGCTCATCCATCTCCAACATTATATCTCTTAAGATCCATTGATCATCTAGCACTTATTCCTTTCGTATACGTTTAAAAGTAATAATTTCTTGCAATATTAAAAGTAATAAATCTTGCAATATTAAAAGTAAATCTTGCAATATTAGTAAATATTTAGGGACATGCGCTTAGCTAAATTTTTTCTCATGTCTGTATGGTGAACATAGAAAATTCGTGGTCCAAGTAGATTTGTTATTCTCTATTTTATAAATTCCATTTTTTCCCCATTTATTGTTGTTTTTGGTATAACGACTGAACATACGGGCAATTTTCAAGATTTCTTTCCATATTTTTAAATTTCTGAAAAATGACATTTTCTTCTAGAGAATTATGTCCAAGATTTAAGTTATTAATTGACAAATGTATAATAAAAAATTTAAGACGAATTCTGATTCCTAAATGCTGGATTGATGCCTGTTTGTTTTTCTCCATCGTCATCTCTTTATATTAAAACTTTGGATCTCATTAGATTAAGTTTTTATCCATAAAGCACGAAACTCCCAATTTCTATGAAAACAATGTTTCCACAATTTTCTCATAGTTAATGTATCTTTCTCATAGCAAAAGTACCTTATTTTAGAAAACTGGGGTGGTGGCCAAAATTTTGTTATAAAGTATACATCTTCTTGAGGACATGCTTCGACAATAATATAATAAGTAAAGGGGCAAAATAATTGTATCAGACGTAAAAAAATTGATTTTAGAAGTGCAAATTTTAGAACGTTGAAAGTTCCTAAAACTAAAGTTCCTGAATTCACAAATTACGTTTACTTTATCTGGATCTAATCCAAAGTGGCAGTTTTATCAAAACACATAGACAAACACATAAATAATTCCTTTCCACGATAAGTAGGATAAAATGCAATATTTTAAACTTATCATAAAATACAACCGTGCAAAATAACAGAAACATCGAAAACTATTAAATTTGTGAAACATTTAAATATTTCGATTTATGAAATATCCAAATTATAAAGTAATTTGTCACCAATAAAATTTTTTGTTGATATATTTTTGTGATGAAAGTGGAGGTGGGAGGGCCAAATCTATATATTTTTTTGATATAATATTTGTAAGACAAAATTTTATTGACTTAAAATGGAAACAAAAATATAATTAAACTAATAATGAAAAGTTGGGATTAAATATGAATTGTCTCCCAGATATAAAAACATACGAAATATAATGTAATCAATTTTAAGCATATCGTAACTGTGCTATTTAAGATGGATATAATTTAATTCATTGATATTATTTTCTAAGAAAGTAAAATCAAAAGGATTGAAATATCAAAAAATAACGAATATTTTTAAATTCTGCTTAAAACAATAATCATGAATAATTTCGTACTAAAAAATTGCGATCTTTAACAAAATTGCTTGTTCAGATACATATTACAAATTTTCTATGTTTGGAAAGATACTTCATCCGCTGGTGATGAAGAAAGCATAGGTGGAGTAATTAATAATTTCTGAGAATACATCAACTTGTCTGTGTGTTTTTTAGGAGAGGAACAATTTTTGGATATTTGTGAGAATATTTATATAACAAATCTGAACATCTTGTTATTCTTCATGGTTTCGTCGAAAAAAACCCGAAACTCGATTAGGGGAATTGCGGAAAGTCTGTCTTTAAAAATTCAATTTTCAGAAGATCTTTCTATTCTCAAAAATATCCTCGCGACAATCTGATAATACCTCCACGGATCTCTCAATTGATATTTTCAGAAAAATAGTGTTTCAGTTTTATATAATTTCTGCAGGTTTTTCGTTCCAGAAAAAAAAATGATTATTGGTACCATGAAAAAATTTCATGGATCATATTCATGAAAATTTCAGAATGCATTTTCCGTAAAGTCTGAAAATGATGAACGTGTGTTTTAAGCATAATTTATAAATTACATACTTCCAATGTAATCTTGCCAATTTTTTAAGATTTATATTTCATGTTCTTGGATTCTTGTTGCAAGTTTCACAAGCAACACTTGTAAAGTGGCTTTCATTATCAAGACAAAAAGAAATCATTGAATCAGGGTAATTCAAAGACTTGTCGTATTAGAATCGTATTATTTAAGGCTGTGTTAGTTGGCAGATTGGACCAAACGCGTATTATTTTATAGGGACCAAATATGTTACTTGCTAAAAGAAATTTTCTATAAAAAATTAAAAAAGCCACTTAACTATGATTGAGGTGACTGAAGGAAGATGTGTGTAAACTTCATCATTCTTGATTTTTATATTTGAAAAAATCATTGGCCACAAAAATGACATATCTACCTCGTTAATGTGTATGTGATTGCTCGAGCAATCAGTTTCGATTTAATTTTTTTTTTAAATAAAAATTTTAAATAGATTCTGTACTTTTGGAACTTTTAACAAATATCGAGATCTTAGATAAATAATTCAATGCGAGTACATTATGAGTAGATTATTTACTTTTGATTGGTAAAGTGTTTAATATAATTTTGGAAAAGTTCTAAAATTTAGTCAAGAATGAAGGATGTCGTCTTTTAATTAAATAAAGCTGCAATTGGCAAAAATTGAATGAATCCAAGATTGTTGATAATATGAGTAATATATAAGTTTAATATTAATCTTGTATGGAATACAAACAAGGATTTTACTTATATATTCTAATCGTGAATCTTTATCATAATTTAAAATAAATCGGGAGATATTTTATAACTGACCTAAAATGATGGAATTGCGCGGAGTTGGATATTACGGGTGCACAAAGTTTTTGTAGAATTTATGTCTTATCATCGGGTTGAAAAAAGTACCTGACGCTTTGATTTGACTGTGATCTTATTATGTATAATAAACAAACAACGATATTAATTTTAATGAACCAAACATTTATTAAGGAACGCCTATGAGCAAAGATTAGATTTGTTTTGATTTTGTCATTATATTTTTAGTCAAAATTTTAAATTTTAAATGTCGTTGAGGAAAAGTTTTCTATCCATTGATGAATAAATGCAATTTATAAAGAAGAAAATTAGTGCCTCGTGAGGTAATTATGAGACGTCTTCAAAGACCAACATTTCATCGTGAAGTTGCATTATCTTTGCATTATTGATCTCGTAAATTAATTTAAAAAATTTTAAAAAATCAATAAAATCAATCTGCAACAAATATTTTTCAGCAAACAATAGATTAGACAAAAACTAGATTTCAATGATGTTATTTCAAAATAAAATATCACCATGGTCTTTCTAACATTAATAACCTTTTTGTATACTGGAACTTCAAGGATGATTCTTCATTTCTAGCGAAAAGTTTAAACTCGAAAAATCATCTCTTGGACTAATTTGGGCGAGATTAAAAGTTCATTATGGTTCATATTCCATCGAATCTGTGGAAATGTCACAATCCATTTTAAGCAAAAAAAAATTTCCGTTAAGCCTTTTTGCAACCAGAATTTTTACGTACCTTCAAGCACTCACATCCAACAAATCTGACCATTTTGTTATCCTTCATGCGTGTTCCAATTTTATATAACTTATGTAGGTTTTTCGTTTCAAAAAAAAAAATGATTATTGGTGCCATGAAAAAATTACACTCTTTAAGGGGATTTCATGGACCATATTCATGAAAATTTCATCTCGTTATCCATGGTTTCGTCAAAAAACTCGCCCAAATTTGATTAGGGGAATTGGAGAACGTCCTTAAAAATTCAACTTTCAGAAGATCTTTATGTTCCCAAACATATCCACGCGACAATCTGATGATACATTAAAGGGATCTCTGATATTTTCAAAAAAAATAGTGTTCCAGTTTTATATAACTTCTGTAGGTTTTTCGTTTCAGAAAAAAATTACACTCTTTAGGGGAATTTCATGTATCACATTCATGAAAATTTCAGAATGCATTTTCCATAAAAATATTTCCTAAATTCTTTTCATTTTCAGAAATATCCTCTTGGAAAAAATAGTGTTCCAGTTTTATATATTTATTTTCTGTAGAATTTTTAGTAAAAAAAAAGATTTTTTTGAGACTTCATGGACATTCGTAAACATTTAGGATACATTTTTCAGAAAAATATATTTAAATATGGTTTTAGACTCGACATGGAATAGATTTAAATCTTTATTTTTTTCAAGTTAGCGTGGTTCACAAGGTAAAATATTCCTTAAAATACTCGACATAATGGTTCAGTATTTAATTTAGTGACTGTTAGTGACAATGGGTGGTATAGAATTTTATATGAATATTTATTGTTTTTACTATTTTGTATTTTTAATAGGAAAGAAAAACCTTTTCCGAAGAAGACTTTTAACCATTTTTGAATAATTGTTATGACTCAATTGGCCTGTTGGTCCAGCTTAGGAGCCATTATTTCGTTTGAAGTGATCGTAAAGTATTTGAAATATCTTGCCTTCTTGAAAAGCTAAGTCTTATGTACCCAACTAACATCCTCTTTCAAATTAAGAGCAGTTCTGCTCAACTTTTGGTTTTATGGGATCTCAAGATCAAAATGATGTGTTCAAAATGTGCTAAGGTGTGTCGTGTTTAATGCAAATATAAGTCTTTCACTCAAGGAATATTCCCAGGATATATCATATAGTGAGGAGTGGATTGAACGTACATTGAAACGCACCAAATTCGTGCTTTATTTCCATTTACTGAACCTTGCGACCTACTTTGGATTGGATGTCAAAAATATGCTTTTAAGTAAACAAGTTGTTTATTCATTTTTCTTTCCGTGTCTACAGCTTTAATTTTACGACATCTCTTGATCAACGTCTGAACTATAAGTGAAAAAGACAAAAATTGTGGTGCGTGTTTTTTTAAATTTATATATAATATCTTGGGGCGGAAATTGATGGGCACAATTTGATATTTGTGAATGAAACTTAACGTTACGCACAAAATTTATAAAAATGAATCTGATGCGCCTCATGAGGCTCTGTTTTATTTCACTAGAAATTAAAGGGTACAACCGATGGCATTATTAGAAAATAATTTTATTAAGTTAAATAATATTGTTATAATTTTAATTGAAGGACCTTTTTTTTGATGAATTAAGTTTGACAAGTGCAAGATAAAACGCGCACAAAATTCGCACAAAATAAATAATTAAATAAGTTAACTTTTAAGTCATTTCATGTAATAGTGTGTAAGCCGTTACAAAATTTATTTTTACCTCATTTGTTTTTATTTACATATTTTTTCATGATTAATTTTTGATCTTAAAATAAATCAACGACCGAGGAAAGCAATTCCAGACTAATTTAACGTTTATTTTATGTACATTTTTTTATAAATTAAAAAAAAAATATTTTCCTATTTCTGTGGTTTTTTAACCAATCTGTCCGTAACATTATTCTAAAATTTAATTTTTAGAAAATCAAACGTCGCGCGTCGTACAACACGAAAAATTTATAAAAATTTAATCTTTTGGGTCTTCAACTTGTTTGTAAAGATTTAGTCTTAAAACCAAAGCAATTAATATCCATTTGGATTAATAAAGTAAAACTAGAAAGGACCAGCAGGAGCCTTTAAAAATCCGCACATTTATTACATTGTAATAGCAATATTTATTTACAGATTTAAACTTAATAATAATTTGCAATGAATTTGTAATAAATTAAATTGCACTTTAATAATAATAAAAATAAATAATTTCTTATTTAGATTAATTAAAATTTTTTGCATTTAAGTTTTATGTTTTAAATATTATAGTCAATGTAACTAAAGTACAAAATGTATAGTACAAAAAGTATTTTAGAATAAATTATTGGTAGTTTATTTATAACAAAAAAAATTTCTGTATGAGATAAAGCCTTTTTCTTACACTTAAAGAAAATTTATTTGGAAAAACAGAAACAAAATAAAAAGTAAAGGATTCAAAAACAAATCGCCAAAAAAGATTACCTTACTTCTACGAATTGAAGAAAATTCTGCAAATTCACCCAAACAAAGAATTCTTTAATATAATTCTTTTAAATTACAGAATATTGTTCTATGTTTTAACAATTCATTTTAAGGTCATTACAATCATCAGTATATATTTTAGGAATATATTCAAGTTTGTCTGGATTTACATCTACAGGTTTTAATTCTTGTGTGATTGGGATTATAGTCAAGATTTGTAAACGAATGTTAAATCATGGTGCGAGATAAAAGATAAGATTTCTTCTTTGCAAACGTGAGTGCGCCTATTATTTAACTTAAATTTTTGATTTATTCAATGAACGTAGGGTACAAGAAATGGATTGTAAATCACATTAAGGAGCAACGTTCCGCAAGAGGATTTCATTTTGGATATTTTAGTATTTTTACAACTTGTCATGTTGGATTATTCGAGTATGCAATTTTTGAACTCATAATTAAGCTACAGGGTAAATCACCGTAGAAATTATTTTATATTAAATAATTTTTGAAAATTTGATTCAATCCAACCTGTATATAATTTTTGTTTAATAGTATCAATGGTAGCAGTATTTAATGCCTAAATGAAATTAAATTAACGTATAATATAATAAAAATTATTGGTTGAAAATGGCCATTTTGCAACCGATTAAAAAATCAATAATATGGTAATACTACTATGATCAAATCGTCGTGTCTTCTCATCTCTAATTTTTTATTTTTCGAATTATGCATTTCATCCATTTCTCCCATATCATATCTTCTATACAATTCTTTGCGAGTTTTTCACCTTTTGGGTGATTCCCTTGTATTTCTGCTTTGAGAGCTAATTGGCTCGTTAGCATCTTCTTTAGTCTTTTCTATTATCTAATCCTTTAATCTTTAAACCATTTTGCCTCGCACTACTCCATACATGAATATGGTACATATAATCATCCTATGATTCGCTCTCATCCCATATTTTTTTATTTCTAGTGTTTTTTATGCGTACCTGACGTAACCATCACAGTTTCCATTTTGTTCAATTATAATTACAAATATCTTAGGCTGCGCAAAATGTTTACTAATGAAACAATTGCGTAATATATTAGTTAAGTTTTATTAAGTTATATCAGAATTACAGTTTTTTTTTTTAATTGTAGTATAATTAATATAAAATTTTAATTCTAGCAAAAATTATGAAATATTTGTCGGCAATTTCATAGCATTTTAAAAGTGCGATACGTAATATTTAGAATAATTACATTGTATGCATTTTCTTTTGCTTATATGTATGGTGTAAAGCATTAAGAGTTAAAGGTGAATGTAATGTCAAAGATATACAGTTATTTTTAATTGAAAGCAATAACTTAAAATAATGTTGTACATAATTTCATTTTGTTTTAGATTAGTGACACTGGCATTTATAAAATGTATACATTAGTTATAAGATATTTAACGTAAATTTGTAAATTTATATAAATACATAAAAGGCGAGGAAAAACCGTATATTTTAAAATTTTATAATCCAATTTGTTTATTGAATTTAAAAATAATTAACAGAAAGAAATTTTAAATATGTCTTATAAATAATCTAGATCAGGGGAGCGCAAGATGTTCACCTTAGGCCCCCTTTTCTTTATTAATACAAAAAGCCATAAAATATCAAAACAAAACAAATAAAATTGCAAAAAGTGTTGATTAATGTAATTGTCATGGCGTTTTCAAATTTTCTGCCGCGCATCCCTGAATTAGACCAATAATATTTTTGCTTCACATACAAATATTGTGTCTGTATAAAAATTAGTACTTATTGGTTTACATGTTTTAAGAGCAAATATTACATCAATTTTAAAATATTATTCATAACTAAACATTTTTAAGTTAATTAATATGGATGGCAGCAATACCAGATTTTTTTTAATTTGAATGACCGTATATAACAATTTGTTTTCAAAATAAATGAATCATTTCACTTATTTAAAAATTACAAAATGAAAATTGAAGCAACGAAATTAAAAAATATTATTATTTAAGGATTTTATAAATTAATATAATATTTGCTTATAAATTATTTAATGAAGAAAAATTATTCATTCCATTGAAATAATGAAATGTTATGCAAGATACAAAATGAAGGATTCAATAATTTTTTTTTGTATATAATTAAGAACAAATATTACACAAATGGTAAATTATTACAAAAATATGTTATATTTTTTAAATTTCAAAAATATCTAATATGATCATAATATAAGGAATAAAACGTTAAAAAAAATTAAAAATTATTTGAAAACCTTTTGTTCAATAAATAAAATGACAAAGTATTTCAAATTATGTTCATTTTGAAAATAAACGAACTCTGCAAATGTAAGATCGTATGTGACAAGGCCATTGATTGGATATGTTGAATAACAAATTTTTAGAGTAATTTTAAAATAAATTTAGAATTTTTCAAAAATTAAAAAAGTGCAATTATTAAAACAAATATTTATCACTTAAACGGAAAATATTTCGAATTTTCCTTTGGAAAGTTTTAGCAATGGAAAATTTTGGATATTTATCACTTAAACGGAAAAAACGGAAAATATTTCGAATTTTCCTTTAGGAAGTTTTAGTAATGAAAAATTTTGGATCCAATTTATTAATTTTTTCACGCCAACAAATCCCCATTCTTTCTTTTGTATCCCTTGTTAAAAAAATTGCAAACTTTTCCATGCTCTTCACAAAAATGATCTTTCCATTTATGCATTTGTATTTGGAATACGATACTTTCAATGATACACCAGAAACTTCCTGTCATTTGAAAGAAAATGTGAACGCTAACGACAAAATCTAAAAACCCATCTGAGGGTATTATGCGACTTGCAAGCTTGGGTTGGTCAAGGTCGTCTAAGGTAGTGATGGCCAACAAGTCGATCGCGATCGACCGGTCGATAGCGAAGCGATTTTTGGTCGATCGTCCAACATTACTCCTTTGTACTCTACCTTCTGAATTTTAATTGCGGAGCGAACCCAACCCATACAGTCCTCGAGTTCTCGAATCTTTATTCCAAAATTTTAAAAATTAACTCTTGAATTTCAGTTAAGAAGTGAACCCAACGCAATACCACTCATATTTTCGTGATCCCGACACATTTTTAAAAAAATAGTAAAAAATATATGTATATAATGGTCTAAGGCAGGGATTAAAAAAAATCTGATAATAACACCTTAACTAATTTATAAGGGTTCACTTATTAAAACATCAACAATATAAAAATTATTTATAATACAAAACTAAAGTAAATAAGCATTTAACGGAAAATGTTATGAGTAAAAGATAGGAAGCTTGTCAGCTTTTCGAGTAGCAATTTGTTCGTCCAAAATTTTGTAAATGGAAGGTTAAACATAATTATGGGTATCTTTAATCATTGTGGAGATAGATATTTTCAATATTCAATGCTTTTTGTGATGTTTTTACTTAGTTTTGGAGATTTTTTTTAATTAAATTAAATGCGTCGTTAATAATAATAATAATAATACAATAACGAAGCCATACATTACATTAGGACAGCCATGATTTTTCAAAAATCGTTTACTGTAATTACTTCATACATTTTTGATTATTTATTTAATTGAATATAAAAACGAAATACGAAAAGCCTTAATAAAAAATTATAATAAATATTTTAATTAAGTTACCTCATTACGCCGCGTTAATGTAACTTTAAAAAGCAACTCTATCATAAGTTAACTGTTCACAAATTACGTTTATTATAAACAATTTAGACTCGTTTATTATGAAATTATTAAAAATTTTATATTTAGATGAAAAATGGCAGTATATCACATACGATCTTCTGGTTAAAGATTTATTTTTTTTATTTTTATTACACAAAACAAACAAAATTTATTTGCTTGTTAGAAATTTTTTTAATCGAATTTTCTCAACAAAAAACGTTTAGTCAAAAATTCTAAATTTCCGAAATGTTAAAAATTATATACTTATAAGAACAAATATTACACTAATTAACATTATTGTTATGAAAAAATGTTATTGATCAATTCTGATTTATTTTTAAATTAAAATATCTAATATGGTAGTAACACAAATTCGTTTAATAGAACTTCCACCTCGTGTGCATACAATGTGTTACGTAATAAAAACTCTAAATTACTTTACTCAAAGTATGTTACATTTTAATCATCAATTTACATTGGAAATAAATGAGTAATAATAATTTCAAATAGAAAACACCGCCGTTTGTACTTACAAAGTTACAAGGAAATAAAGCAACCAGCAATAAATCGAAAGTAAATAGCACAAGCATGTAACTAAGTATATCCGTGTAAGGAGTGTTATAAAACAAACATCATGAAGATGAAATATTTATAAATGAAGCACGTTGGCTTGTGCCTACGAATCAACAATTTTAAATGAAGAATTTTGTAACTAGCATCAAATATGGCGGAAATACGTAACTAACGATAGCTAATATTCTAGAAATGTATTATTATTCATACACACCAGGATTTAAAATATTAAACAACTCTTATGACATACTGTGAATTAAAGTAATTTGTACATCAAAGAAAATGAGGAAATTATGAATGAAATTTTTTTTTATTTGTAGTTTATTTACATAAAAAATGTATATAAACAAATCCGATTTGTATGATGATGATGATGATACATTGTATGCTTTGTATTATCGTAGAAAGATTAACGAAACATTAAAAATGTTTGAAACGAACAATATGAAAATTATTAAGATGTGTAATTCTCCATAACTACTGTCGTTAGATATTTTATCTTTTTTTTTCTAATTTGAAAAGATTGTCGTGACATATCTATGTAATTAAAGATGAAAGTGGTGTGGAGGGTGGGCAAAATTAAAAAAAAAAAAAATATGTCAACAATTGTTCAATTCAATTTTACAGTGTTACATAATTGTAATTTAAAATTTACAACATAAGAAAATTGTCAAAATACGTATTTAATTGTTATATAAGTTTTATTTATTTGCATAAAATTTGTTTGCAAAGACGTTTGTTTAATTTACGGCCCCTAAAATTGTAAAATTATATGTCATAGAAACGAATAAGTTTTACTTTAATAAGAAAATTGTGTAATTTTAAATTAAATAAAATTGAAGGAATATTGAAAAAATTGTATTTTGCTGATAAAAGCGGCTTTGCTGATAATAACAGCGAACATCATACTGATAATTTAAACAATCGAATAAAGATCTACTTAAGGGCATTATGATATAAATTTTATTGCTTAATTGATTGTGACTAATGACCATATAGCAGTCGATGCTATATGGTCATTAGTCACATATAATAATAATAATAATAGTAATATCTTGTAATGTAAAAAGTCTCTATAAACTTCATTATAATTAACTTTGTAACTCGCAGAATTAATCGTCATAAAAAATATAATAAATTATATATACAGGCCCGGTTGAAGGCAGCTGTGTTGGTCCTTCCTCAAAAATGAGGTGCCAAAATTTAATTTTGGACCCCGAAAATATCTTTAACCCGGCCTGCATTTTACGGTCATTCTGAAATAAGTACTGATATTTTAACAGGTGATAGCTGACAATAGCCCAACCCCAAATATGTGAAAATGCGGTCCTATGTTGAAGGGGTTGCAACATTTCATGTTATTCCCGCAAAATGAAGTTGATTTTCAACGCGACGCATATTGAAATGGACACAGGACCGTACTTAGAACCGAATGCCCATATAAAAAAATGGCATACCTATTTCGAAAATTTAAAATGAAGATTGGACTGCCCTTTTTGCGGATTTGGGTTTGGGTTAAGGTCAGCCATCATCTGTTAAAATATCAGGACTCATTTCAGAATGATCCTGTATATGTATAATATTACGGAAATGTGACACACAGACGGAAACGAATCAAGACATACTTGATCCTTCATGTGTGCCTGGGGCCCAAATTTTGTTGTAAAAAATATTTTAAATGAATATTGTTAAATGAATATACGATGTCCTTTTTGTACATTTTTCCATATGTGGATAAATATAATGTTCTAACAGAAGTGTGAAATCGATCAATCGACGTATAAATATGTCTAATTATTTTATTTTAAATCCAGTTGTATAATATGAAAATTATTATGAGATTGTTACGCAATATCGGAATTATTTGAATGTACATAAAGGCAAAGGCAGTCGTTGAAACAGTTTTTTTCTCATGAACATACAGGAGCATATTATTGTTTACATGGTAAAAATATTTGAAAACGGTCCTGTCTGTATATATATATTATTGTAAAATTATTTCATTTGTACACACAATATGCAATATAACTTGTATTTAAAGTTGTATATTTTATGTAATGCAGGGGGTGCACAAATGTATTGGCCCCAATTTAAAATTTTTTCTGTAAAAAATTCATCCTCGACAAAACCTCGTCGTCTATTAATTAATAAAAAAAAAAAACTGTGCTTAACAAAATTATAATAGAAAAAGGAAACTATTTTGTATGCAAATAAAAAATATTTCTCCAACAATTGTACCAATAACAATGTTTCGCCGTAAGTTATGTTAAAAAAAGTGTTTGTAAACAAAATCTGTAATTAAAATTATGTATATAGTTATAGATGGGCATAAAGCGGTAAAATATTCCAAACCGACGCCGACGCTGTGTATGTAAATATAAAATATTTTTTAAAAAATGTATCATAAATGACACAATTATTATTATTATTAAACAAATTTGTGATACAGAAAGGAAGCAACTGTAAAGAAATTAAACCAATTAAACCACAATACAAATTGTAATAAAGAGATGTCGCCATTGTAAATAAATTAATCATGAATATTCATCGAAAAATGTTTCCAACAAATAAAATAATTTCAACCGGGCCTCTGTATAAAATTCTTTTAAATATGCTTTGTTATATTCAAATATGTATATATACATACATCATTTATGTATAAAACATGTATAATATTATATATTAATCCGTAATACATAGGCGCCGACTTTAAAATAACACCACGGGCCAGGTTACGTTAAAAATATTAATAATAATAGTAAAAATGACATTGTCGCACTCATAATTGTAGATAAACATCACAGAGACGAATACTAAACAAACACATGCGTACCGCACTTTCTCGCATTGTATTAGACGCTATGTAGGATATAGAGTCTTGGGCACGACATAAATGAATGTTAGCAATTCTAATAAAATTCGTATCTGAAAATTATATTCGAATCGAGTATAATAAATTAAGTAATATCAATAATTAATTATTTAAAATTATAAAAATGCCTGACGTAAAGACCCACGTCACTCACGCAGAATCGGCGCTTATGTGTATATCTGTTAAGTTTTTTAAATTGTGATATTAATAAAAAGTCTAGTTGCGTAACTAGTTATTTTATTAAATAAATATATTAATACTGGGTTTTGATCGATGTTTCAAGAATGAATTTTTGTTCAAGATCAAAATTTTCTATTAAACTGTAATAATGTTAATGTACATACGAATTTGTTTTTATTACAATTATGAATTTAGAAATAATTTGTTGAAAGTCAGAATAGAAAATATATACAATGAGTTTATATTGAGAGATTAATACGCATTTTACAAAGGGAAATTTTTTTATATATTCGTGAAGACCAAGTAGAATTTTGAACTTTCAACTTGAAAAAATTCGTTCCCCTGAAAATTGATTGATGAATTTTGTTGTGTCCTATTTTACACATAAATGGATACATATAAATCGATCAACCATAATACATAATATGTACTATAATACACTATACCTATATATATCGTAACAAATAAATAATTTTTAAGATACTATTATCGATTAGTATTAATGAATGCTATAAATATTTACTAATTGTAAGCCTATATAAAGCCTTTATAAAATGACAGAATTGTATTAAGAAACAATTTTGTAATGAAACTGATAATTAAAAAATCCAGAGAAATAATCGCGATTTTGTGCAACTTGTCTTCCTATCCAGGACTTCCTGTCCAAGCGGAAGTAAAATATTTAAGTTTATATACGTAGAACATTACTGAGGTTAAAAATTTTAAGTAAGCTGTGTGGGAAAATAATAAAAATATTTGAATAAAGATATATGAAAAAATAACAAACTTAATAAAGCAAACAAAGATTAAAAAAATTAACATTAAATTAATTTGAAGAGACACCTGTTTGTGCTGTTACAATTTAGCAATTTAATTATGCCTATCGTTCACAATCTTATATTATACAGAAATAACTATATTATAATATCTTGAACTGTACAGGTATGCAATTCGATGCTTATAAAAATATCTATTATATCTCTATCATCAATGATAAGTGGCGGATATAGAGCATTTTAAGGTCAAGGTTAAAGTTGAGGTATTATTACTAATGTGAAGAAGAATTTTCTAATTGAAAGTTTCTAGTAATAATGGTTTTTAGGAACCATTTTTTTTTGATCATTCCATTTATCGATTATGGTGTCAACACAGTATTTGGTATGCAGGATTTAAACATTTAAAGCTGTTTCTGTTTACAAAAATAAAAATGATCTCTTCCAGGTTTACGGCGTCATTGTTTACTTGTCTAAAAATATTTGTATTATTGAGCTTTATCATTCTGCTGAAAGCTCGCAGCATAATAGTAAAATCAACATGTTCTTTCAAATAATAAAAAAAAAAAACCAACAAATGATTGACAGAGGTAAATTAAATTTTATGTATTATTTTTTATTAAAGCTTTATGCAGTAATTTATTCTCCTAAAAAATTTTACGTTGATATGCGACCTAAGCAAAAATATTTTAATTACAAATTTTGAGGTTTTCTCATGTTGAATTCGTTGAAAACTAGTAAAGCAAGATCAACAAACATCGCTTCCTGTTTTGTGCTTAAAGAAATTTAAATTATGACTATAGAAAACATATCAGTTAAAGTGGGTTTAGAAAATGAAAAAAATTAAATCGGAACGTTACAATGGATTTATATTGCGCTTCGAAAAAAATTTAACACAGCATTTTTATTAAATTTTTAAATTTTTAAACGCTTCAGAGAGTAATTTTATTGCTGACAATATTTTGCATTATTTATCCAAAAATCAACATTTTGAGCTTTAGCATTCTATTGAAAACTCATTATGCGATAGTAGATTTTTGTCCACTTTGTCGTTGGCGTTATTGTAATAGTATTTCCTTACGCATACTAAAATTTGTATTTTTGCATCTTGACTAATTTGATTTTTATTATGAGTTGGGCATGGGGAGTAAAATGCACTTTCACGGTTTATGTTTTGTAAGCTTTATTCGACATATTGAGCGTTATAATAATACTTTGGCTGAAGTATTTAGTCACAAATATTTTAAACACTTTGAGCTGAACTTTGCTTTCACTCCCTTGATTGGATAACAAGAAAGGATACAATAAATAGTGTTCGTAGCATTTGCCGCTTAAGTTTGGTCAATTTTGTTCAAGTCGTTTAGTTGCAGTAAACATCTTTTGCATAAAATTATTTCTTAAATTGCTTTCATTAAAAGCTTAAAAGCTCGCTGTGTACTAACAAATTAAAGATTTTATTCAACATTGGCAGGGCCAGCCGTAACCTAACTACAGGACTAAATGGGCTATAGTCCAGAGACGCCAGGCTTTTGCGGCGTCAATTGATCTTATAGGTTATTTGAATTTTGTGTTTTCTTTCGTACACTCCTCTTTATACTTTTTTGTACTCCTTTTTACTCCTTTTGAATTTCAATTGCGGAGCGAACCCAACCATAAATTATAAATTTTTAAAAACTAGAACCTTTTGAATTTCAATAATTTGACAATTTGAATTACGAAGCGAACCTAACCCTTTTAAAAACTGACCTTTTGAATTTCAATAATTTCAATTATGGGCGAACCTAACCTATGCCAATCCAACTATAAATTTTAAAAATTGACTTTTTGAATTTCAATAATTTCAATTTACGGAGCGAACCCAACCCATACATCTGTACTCCTTTTTCGTAAAAAATAATTCACTGATCGCCCCTCCCGTATATTTTCTTATGAAGAGGATCCCACGGGCGCCAAACATCTTAGGACGGCCCTGAACATTGGGCGGCTTTTTTCAAAAAATATCAATTCTAAATGCTAAATAACGAGAAGGAAATATATTTTATAAGAAAACAAAGAAAAATGAACAAACTGAATTTTGCGGATTATATCAACTTTAAACAAAAACGTTTAAATTGTGTAAAAAAAAATTATATCGCACCCCGATTTTTTCAAACTCGATTGTGCCTTAATTTCTTACAACTTGTCAAGGAGTTTTTGGTATTTTTATTATTGCTTAATAATACATTAAATAATAGGGTATTTGAAATAATTACTGCATTACACTGCTAGGAAAGCTTGAAAGCTCATATTTTGTTAGAAAGTTCATTTTTTCAAAAGCAATTTTTATGCTCGATTTGCTTTGTATTGTGTATTGCTTTGGTGCATTATTTAATGAGAAATATTTTAATATATACCATTCTGGGACTTGAATTCATTTGAAAGCTCACTGTATACTCGTAGAGCTAAGAAATTAATCAGCATCGTACGTTCAGTAACTGATTGAATAAAAAATTGTTAACGGTTTGGTTAACTTGGTAACGATATTTTTTATGAGTTTGAGAAATTTAATTAAAATCCCATTTCTGTGTAAGAAAACGGATTTTCGTTCCATATCTGTTGCATTATTATTATATATTATATATATATATATATTATTATTGATTGATTGATTGATTGCTTATAACCATCCAATGGCATAAAATATGCTTGTGTCTTTACCTTTTGTTATGTTCTAGGGACACGTTGTATCTATGTAAACTACCCAACCCAATCCAACCTAACCAATGTAGCCCCCTCTCAACTTCTTCAACCCAAAAAATTCACATTTTTTTCAGAAAAAAATTAATCCCGAAAAATTTTTAAGAAATCTTCACCAAATGGAAACTATTTAGAATGATGAAAAATATTTAAGTTTTATTCCCAAAATCTATTTAAAATTATTTTCAGTCGAAACAAGGAACTCACATTTAATCCCAACCTAATTTTTAAAATCCTCGCAAATTCAAAATCACTCTTTTAATGATATAAACTTAACCAAACCAACCTAAACGAAAGCAGCAAAATATTTAAATCTAACAAGAAAAACCAAAAATTTAATTTCTGTGAAAATTTTCGATGTAAAATATTGGCTAAACATAATAAAATTAATATCAAGATATTTCCAAAGATTTTAAGGTTAATTAAAGATTAAAGCAATAATAATAAATAAATAAAATAATATTTAAAACAATTCAATTTTGAAAAAAAGTCGAAGCAACAAGAAATGCTTAAATCAATATATTCCCACCCTAATCTTTCAAAACATATATATCAAAGCAAACTGATTCCAATCAAACGTAAACAAGAAATCCACACCCAACGTAGTCATTAAATTAAATTTAATTTGATTTCGAAAATTTCCATCCAGCCTAATAACAAAATTAATATATTTTTTTTTGTTTTAACATCGTCGAAGCTTCCATAAGGCTGCCATTTGTGTCAACTATTAGAAATATTTTCAATTTGTAGCAAAAAGAAAAAAAAACAACGAACGACATTTGCAACGTTCCTAAGTCCTCAGGGTTGAGTATGCTCTGTATCTCCGCGATTCGTCCTGGATTGCGAGTGTCAATGTTGACAGGACACGAAAGTGGATTTGCGTGCATTTTCGGCCGAGTTGAATGAATGCTGTTTGTTTTCAGGATCATCAACCAGATCCTATAGATGAAGTTTTTTCTGACTTGTTCCTTTTTTCAACGCTCAGCAGCCGAGGCGCAGCACTACGCTTTAGCTTTTCGGGCTTGTTGTGTGTTAAAGTTCAAAGCTCATTGCATAACAGTAACGACAAAACAAATATTGTTCGTTTGTAGTTGTTTTCTACGCGTTCTATCAACGGAAAATAATTTTCTTAAATGAATAGTGAAAAAGAGCAAAATGGTTATGGTCTCCAAAATTCAGTTTGGACTTGGAAAGAAATTTGTGAAAAAGTGTATATTTTTATGAAAGGGGAATTTGAAGAAAATCAATCACGTTTTATGGATTATGCATTATGCATTTATACAAAAAAATGTATGTAAAGAAGAATTTGTGAAAAAACATTTGTACTATCTTCATTAATTATTTAATTACATGGATATTTAAAGTTTTGGCCATTTCCTATTGAATAAAATTTTGCGCTAATTGAAATTAGTAAAGATATCATTATCCTATAGATGGATGTTTTTCTTCAGTTTACAGAGTTAAGTCTTTAGCTTGTATTATCAAGTATTTTTCTTCAGCTTTTAGCAAAAATAAATGATTTCCACAAATCAAAACATAAAATGAGAAAATATGAACAAATGTATTATTTTATTCGTGCTTTTAAAAGTTTTTGTCAAATGCTTTAAATATATGGTTTTTCTAGATATATTAATCCAAAGTAAAAGCTAAATGTTAAATCTCCTAGAAAACATATAAGACGAAAAGTTTTAAAAATAATAATGAACACCAAATACGCAAATGATAATTTATTATTCTTTTAATTTTAAATATAAAAATGTACACTCTAAATAGCAAGTATGTACTAAAACATAATGAGTTAATAATAATAAGTTGAATATATTTTAAAAATTTTAAAAGAGAATTTGTATTTTCCGATTTTATAAATAAAAAAATTGCAAATTTAAATTTACACATTTTTTAAAAATAAAGTAAAAATATTCTTGAAGGTATAAAAAAATCCCTAAAATATTAATTAATTAACACTGTAACTAATTATTGTAATGGGACTTTATTGAAAAAGTTGTGTTGGGATGGTGGGTGGGACAGCACAACAAATTAATAAATTATTTTAGACTCGATCTTTATAATAAATTGGAAAATCCAAAAGGACTTTCAAAAAAAAAAAAAAATGAATTGGATTCATAAATAAATCTAACGTTGAACTTTACTCAAAAAGTTGTGTTGGGAGGTGGGTGGGACAACACAACAAATTTTTATTCGTATAATAAATAAACAAAACGGCAATGAAATTAACATTAAAACAAACTTTAGAATGTTTAACGCAGACAAATTAATTTTAATGCAATTACTTTGAACTTTTTTGAGAAAGTTGTGTTGGGATGGTGGGTGGGACAACACAACAAATTAATTTATTTTAAATCAGGAAAAAATAAGATAGAATGAAAGGAACTGTTTATGGTAATTTACTAAAATAAAAAATGAAAGAAACAATTAGGGAATTACATTAGGAAAAATTGTGCAAAAGTTTTAAACATATAAACGAAAGAAGAAGACTGATCAAAACTGAAATAAATACAAGAAAAATCAGGCTTACTAAACGATATTAAAAAGTCTAATAAAGTCATATCTCAAAAAAAAAAAAAATGAGAAACTGCTACTAAAAAGTTTGAAACATTACAGAATATACGAAATCAATAGAAAGTTGATTTAATGAAAACAGTGATGGATAGTTTACGATTAGAAAAAATTAAAGAAACACAAAGGTAAATTTTCTATTATTTGTTGGCTCAGATCATTCATAATGATCATTCATCCATCTGTTATCCATTGATATCCAACACGTGGCAACTACGTACTAACTTTTTGAATAAGTATGTACTGCAAATATGTATAGCAAACAAATAATTGAGAGCATTTCGGAAATATGTATTCTTCTTCATGATATCATTTCCCTCTACCCATTTACACAAGTTCATTTTCCATCTAATCAAGCTGGAAAATGACGAAGGCAAAGAAAAAAAGGGCAAATATATTGGTTCGCAATAAGTCGGAATTGACCATGGAGAACTGGAAACAAATAAATGGGAAATTGGGGGAAAAATATACAGAGGGAAGCGATGTATAAATAAAAGAGCATGTGGTAAACATACATTAACATCAGCAAGGTGTAGTGCAATATTTAAGAATAATGTTTGTTCTGAAAAATAATATTTAAAGGGTACAAGACGAATATTTAAGGAACGTGTGGGAAAAGACAAGATGAACGGGGAAAAATGCCGTAATATTATAAGATTAGAAGAACGGATAACGAAAACGAAGAGTTGGTGACGGCGATTGATATGAAGAATAAATAGAAGAATATAAACGGGTAAGTTTTGAAGACATGGAAAGGTATAATAAGGTATAATAAATGGAATTTATGTGCATATTTTGTAAGGGCGGAAATTGCATTTGAATCGACAGAAACTGAAAGAGTGAAAAATGGAAAAACTCATGATCCTAATTGGGAAAAGATTGAAACGACCAAGAAGGAACTGGGAAAATGAATTTAATTCAAATTATTTTATCATGTTTTATCTTTTTTGAAAATTATATTATCGGCTACTAGTTTATCATTTAGTAAATTTTCCAATAATTTTGCACTGTTGCTCTTTTTTTTTAGATTTAAAGTTCGTCTATCACAAAAGGCCGTTATTGAACTCTATTACAAATTAAATTAATTATTCGGTGTCAACATTTTTATTTGTTGCTGTCGGTTTCGGCTAATAAGTCACCTTCAGGCAACGTGTCAAAGGGTTTTAGGAAATTGTGCATTCAACATCATACTGTTTTATTAATTTATTTAATTTAATTATATTTTATTCCAATGCTAGGCCATTTCTACATCATCACTGTACTCCGATTTTTACCACGTTAGCCGAAACCGATAGCAACAAATACAAATGTTTACAACGAGGACGTAATTTATTTCCTATTACTTACTGCCCTTAACAAACAAATTGAATTTAAAGTGTTATACAGGCTGGTGATAAAGTTTGGAACAAAATTCATAAAAACGTTTTATAATGTTTTTAAGAAAATCGCTCGGACAGGTCAATTTTTGTTTTTAAAATGCCGTCTTCTGACGTTAATTTTTTTGGAATAACGGCATTTGTTTTTGCACAATGACGTCATCATAATTTTTTTTTAAATGACAACCCCCACTTTTTTCTTCTGTTTTTAATAGACCTTCTTACTACTTAAACGGTGATATAAAAAAATTGGTACCTCACATAACAATTTTTTTGAATAAATGACACATTTACTTCATATCGTCAGTGGTTATAATTTAGTAAAAATAATAATCGTAAACATTCTAAATTAAAGCAAATAACAGTAATTTATGTATCTAAGACGAAGAGTGAAGTTTTAAGGCGCAATGACGTCATTATCGATTTTTTTAAATGACACCTCTTATTT